>PVIJ01002077.1:0-172977 GCA_004024925.1 Scalopus aquaticus | reverse complement strand
CCCCACCCCCCCACTGCTGAGTGTCTCTCTCCCACCCGGCCTCCCTATAGTCCTGTTATAAGTGAAGCCATTCGATATTTTTCTTTTTCTTTCTGGCTTATTTCACTGAGTATGATTCCCTCTAATTCCATCCATGTCGCTGCAAATTGCATGTGTAACATTTGTTGTTGTCTGTTTTTTTAATGTGCGCCATTCTCACTGGCATGAAGTGGTATCTCATTGTGGTTTTAATTTGCATTTCCCTGATTATAAGAGATGCTGAACATTTTTTCATATACCTGTTGGCCATTTGCTTTTCTTCTTCGGAGAAGTGTCTTTTTAGCTCTTCTGCCCATTTTTTGACTGTATTGTTGACTTTGTTTTTGTTGAGTTGTGTGAGCTCTTTGTAGATTTTTGTTATCAGTCCTTTATCGGTTATATTGTGTGCAAAGATCTTCTCCCAATTAGCAGGGTGTCTATTTGTTTTGATTATTGTCTCTTTTGCTGTACAGAAGCTTTTTAGTTTGATGTAGTCCCAGCTGTTTATCTTTTCTTTTACTTCCTTTGCTATGAAGGAAGTGCTTTTAAAGATTTTGCTGAGATGTGTGTCATGTAGAATTTTGCCTATATTTTCTTCTATAAACTTTATGGTTTGAGGTCTTATCTCCAGATCTTTTATCCATTTTGAGTTGGTTTTTGTGCATGGTGTGAGGTAGTAGTCTAGCTTAATTTTTTTGCATATAGCAGTCCAGTTCTCCCAACACCATTTATTGAACAAGCTAATCTTGTTCCATTGCATATTCTTTGCTCCTTTGTTGAAGATTAGTTGTCCATAAATATGTGGATTTATTTCTGGGTTTTCTATTCGATTCCATTGGTCTGTGTGTCTGTTTTTGCTCCAGTACCATGCTGTTTTAATTATTATGGGTTTGTAGTATAGTTTGAAATCAGGGAGTGTAATCCCTCCATTCATATTCTTTTTAGTCAGGAGAGTTTTAGCTATTCGAGGTTTTTTTGTGGTTCCATATGAATTTCATCAACATCCGTTTATTTCTTTGAAGAATGTCATTGAGATTTTTATCAGAATCGCATTGAATCTGTAGATTGCTTTTGGTAGGATGGCCATTTTGATGATGTTGATTCTTCCAATCCATGAGCAGGGGATGTCTTTCCATTTTTTTGTGTTCTCCTCTATTTAACAGCGTCTTGTAGTTTTCTTTGTATAAGTCCTTTACCTCTTTTGTTAGGTTTATTCCCAGATACTTGATTTTTTTGGTTTCAATTTTGAAGGGGATAATTCTTTTAATTTCTTCTTCTTCAGACTGAGTGTTTGCATATAGAAAGGCTACTGATTTTTGTGCATTGATTTTGTATCCTGCTACATTACTAAATTGGTCTATAGTTTTCAGTAGTTTTTCTATGGAGTTTTTAGGATTCTCTATGTATGTAATCATATTGTCTGCAAATAGTGACAGTTTAATTTCTTCCTTCCCTATTTGGATTCCTTGTATGTCTTTCTCTTGTCTTATTGCTCTCGCTAGGACTTCAAATGTTATATTGAAAAGCAATGGTGAGAGTGGACATCCTTGTCTTGTTCTTGCTTTTAGGGGAAAGGCTTTCAGCTTCTCACCGTTGAGGATAATATTGGCTGTGGGTTTGTCATATATGGCTTTTATTATGTTAAGGAATGTTCCTTCTATCCCAAGGATTTCAAGGGCCTTTATCATAAATGGGTGTTGCACTTTGTCAAATGCTTTCTCAGCATCTATTGATATGATCATATGGTTTTTATTACACTTCTCTTTTGCACCTAAAGTTTCAGAAGATTAGCAAGCTGATTTGACAAGAAATGGAAATTAGGCTATAAAAATAATAAGCCAATCACATAGCTTTATAGTTGTTTGTTTGTCTTTGGTTAGGAAAATAATATTCCTACTCCCAACACTGATAAGGTTTTAGAAAAAGAGACTTCCTTCTCCCCGTATTACTTATCATCATTTCCCAAATGACTCTCCTCTGGACTCAATTATGGACAGGAGTTGTGAGGCTCCGTTAATGCATTGTGTTGCTTTAAACTAATACAGTCTTTTATAAAACCAAGCCAAACATAAACTAGCTAGGAAAGAAGACAAAAGAAAATTCATACAACTGGAAAACTCTCTTCTATACTGTACATTAGTACCTGCACGATTCACTTGAATTGGAAAATAAACCAGGTAATGAAAGACATTCTTCTGCCTCATTAAAAATCTACATCACTTGAAGGGATATCAGACTTACCTGCTTCTATACAATCTTAATCATTTCATTGTTGTACCATTAAAACTGCTACCCTCTTATTCATTTCAATAGCTGCAGAGCCTCTTTAATGACATAAAGGAGACTCTACTGGGATCCTGGGTAATTTTAATTCCAAAGTATAGTGTGGCCTCTTGTCTAATTGGGTAAGAGGCTCTTTTCCCTTCCGCTCACCACTTTTAAAATTACCTTGAGTTCTCAAAGCAGTAAAAGTGATCTTTCAAGTTGCCTTCTTCATTCCTCTTGAAGTAAACTATAAATATTTACCTAAACAAAACCAAGAATATGGGATATTTTCAATTTTGTAGCAGACAGTAAGGAGCACCAATAGTGGACAAATCTCTCAATTCATTGTTTCACTCCATTTTTCTAAAATAAAAATATCTAGTTAACTTTTCTTTAAAACTTTCACTCCATCATGGGGTAAAGCCTGAGTCCTATTTGTATTCATCTGTATTATGTAACATAAATGTCACAGATGTTTATTTATAAATCAATAGGAAAGGTTGCCAGCTTAAGGTAAAAAATATAAATAAATAAAAGGAAAGGGTGACTTGATAACAGACAAGATAAGAAAATCAGATATTTAGGGTCTTTCTCTAATACTAAAGATCAAAGATTGCCAGTATTAGTGACCATCTATGCCATAGGTAGGTATCCTTTTGCTCATAAAAAGAGTCATTTCTTAATAATAAGACAAGATAAAGATGGAGACTGCAGCTCATAAGCATCTGACTGAAAAGGATCTCTCTCAGGTGCAAATAACAGGAAGTCCCAAAGTGTGAGGAGAATGTATTGGCTCCTGAAATGCCCAGAGGTAGAGCTGACTTTCAGCTACAATGTTGACAGGTGGGAATTTCTCTTTGTCTCTCGCCCGGTCTCTATGCTTCTCTGTGGGTTGACCTCTTTCACATACTGATTTTGTTCCAAGAAGATGGGCAAAGACTGTGAACCCTGCCTGCCTGGACCTATAATAGTTGCTCCCTGTCGCTCATTGACCTAATCAGACATCTAGCCATGTGACTTACAATATGCCTCTTTAGACTTGTGACCTTCCAGTTTTGCTTAGCTAGAATCCCAAACCATTTCTTTTATAGTTGCTTTTTTTCCTATTTAAAAATGTATTCTTATTTTTTCTTCTTTTTTTTGTTTTTGTTTGTTCTCTATGGATTTTTTATTAGATTATTTCTGATTGTACAACCTAACTGTTATTGCTTTCTAGACATCAGTGTGATGTTCTACGAGCACCAAACAAATAGTTACCTTATTCTTTGAGGATCCATGGTTCTTGATCCAGATTGTATAATTGAACATCCAGGAAGAACTTTTAAAATATCATTGTCCAAGGCACACTCAGAAAGGCCAGATTAAAACATGTAGGAATGGGGTCCAGGTACAATTAAAATTTCCTCAGTGAATCTAATGCATGACCTTAGTTGGTGGTGTGGTAGGCAAAACCCTGATTTGTAGTGTTTGCGAATTACACGGTATATGTAAACACTCCCACCAAGGCTAGTTCAAGCTACAAACATGACCTCACTGAATGCTGGATGGAAAGAGATGCTGACAGCTGGCTCTGGTGAGCTGGTATGGCCTATCTCTACCACACAATACACACCAGCAGAATCAGAGTTTGGGGTGATTAGTAGATACTATGCAGCATTTACACTGTTAAGTAATCTCTGGCCTAAAAAGTGGCCTCCTCTTGTTTCTGGGATATATGTTCTTAGTTCTCCTCTTAGCTCCCTGCATGCTCTTTCCCCAAGTATTAAGTACTTTCTTTTAACTAAGCTTTCCATGTTGAGCTCCTCAATACTTAGTCTTGGGCTCCATTCTCCTAACACTAAGTTTTCTCTTCCCCTTGAGGTCTCATTTCCATGCCCCAATTACTATCCATGTAGTTAATGACTCTGAATATTATACCTTTAACCATGACCTTTCCCCTGGGCAGACCTCAATAGCCATCTGCCCACTCCTCATCTCCAGATGATTATCTCACACATAACTCAAATTCAACATTCTAAAAATGCTGCGTGTGTTTCTTCTTTCATACGTGAAAACCCTGTTGCCATCTAGTGTCCTATAGCTGAGTGACTGGTGCATTCACACGATGCACAACCTAGAACCCAGGAGTCTCTGTGACACCTGCTGACCCTCATATCAAGCAGTCACTATAAGGGTATAGTGACTGCTGATCTTCACTTCTTAAATTTCCCTTGAAACCATCTACTTCTCCCAATGATCAGTGCTGAAATACACCCTGGGGGAGAGAGACACTAACTTCCCAGAGAGGTTCATTTGAACTGACACTTAAAGAGTATGTAGGAAATTGCTGAAGAAGGGGAGGAAGTTATTTTGAGTAGAGAAAGGAGCATACTAGCCTTAGCAACAACAGACTTAGAGATGCCATTTGCCTCTCTACTTGCCTGTCTATTAGGCATTTCAAGCTTTAACACAGGTACAACAAATTTAATTCTGCCCATTTCTTTATTGTTATTGCTTTCTTAGACGTCAGTGTGATGTTCTACGAGCACCAAACAAATAGTTATCTTTCTTTGAGGATCCACGGTTCTTAATCCAGATTGTATAATTGAACTTTTAAAATCTCAGGAAGAACTTTAAAATCTCATTGTCCAGGGCACTCGCAGCGGTCAGTGTTCTTCATGGCAAAGACAGTCACTGAATCTGCAGTGGGTTAGGAGCCCAGCAAACACTTGGGGCCTGGCCAGGGGAGGTAGAGAAAGGAGCGTACTAGCCTTAGCAACAGCAGACTTAGAGGTGCCATTTTCCTCTCTACTTCCCTGTCTATTCGGCATTTCAAGTTTAACACAGGTACAACAAACTTAATTCTGAGTGCCTGTCCCAGCACCCCAATATCATTCCAGATGGAACTGGCTTATCAGTATTTTTTACCTTTTCCAGTGATCTCTTTCTTACTTCCTTGTGGATATGCCAATAATTGAGTTCTCAGTTCTCTTCTAAATGCAGCTGCTCCCGTGCTAATGCTAGTGTGCTGTGGCTGTGGGGAGAGAAATGACTCTAGGTTGCTGCTAGTTTGCCATCTTAGTTTGCCATCTTAGATTCTGCTTTTGTTGTTTAGTGTTGTTTTAAATATTTGGGAAAGTGTATATTCATCTGTAAGATCACATTGGATGTTTCTCAACCTTTTTTTTCTCCCCCATTCCCCTAAGGAGAAAATCTTAATTAAATCAATGAATTTAAATTAAATTCTTGTAATTAATTAATCAATTAAAATTTAGATTAAATTAAATTTCTCCTCAATAAGAGGAATTAAATACAAAGAAGATTCTGTTGAGTAGAATTGAACTTTGAGAGTCAAAATCTATCGTAAAATCTAAGATTCTTTTTACTACCCTCATAGAACCAATGTCCATGTCTTTGGGGATATTAAGCTTCAGACACTCATTCTAACTAAAGCAACATGAGAAAAGTAGTTCATGATAAAGATCCTAGAGAATCCCCTACAGCCTGATGACAGAGCATGCACTCAGCCTTCAAAGGACCTGCAAGTAGTTTATCGCATCTGGATTTGTCTGTGCTTCCTCTCTCTTCTCCTTGATGCTTCTCTTACCCTGAGAAAGCAGACACCCAAATGTTGGACTTTCACAATGCCCCTGGAATCGGTTGTGTGTGTCTCATTACATCATCTCTTATTGTTCTACTGTCATGGAGAACATTGTCAACAGGAGTTTCATCCCAACCTAACCTGACTCACCTAGGGAACTTGCAAAACTACAGATTTCTATCAGGTTTTACTTAGAACAACACTTTAATGATGCAAGTCTCTCATTATACTGCTCAACTTCTTTCTCAATTTCTCATTTACTGAATTTATTTTAGTGTTGCTTTCTCACAGAGATGATATAATTAGATAAAGGAGCCTACCATCCTGTTGTTCTAGCCTGCCAACAGGACCTTCCTCCATCTGCTTTTTTTTCCATTTATACATAGATTTTTTTTTTTGAGGCAACACTAGCTTACAATACAAAAGAACACAGTTGACTGTGGGGACCATTTACAGTTGAAAAAAATTTAGTATTTCGTTTTTTAGGCACTAAGTTCAAGAAAGTACATTCTAAGTTCAAGAAAGTACACTCTCAAGTACCATTCACTACATCCAGGCTGTGGTGGGTGAGAGAGCAGGGACAGGGGAGACGAGTGTGGGGAACGCCATTCGAGAAGGATGGTACTAGCAACTTATGTGGTCCCTTCTTCATAGTACCCAAGATAGTTTCTCCTGAACTTCTGAGTTTGGAATAATATTGAATAAATAAAATGGTTACTACATTTCTTTCCTTTTTAATCTCTGACAAAACCTACAACACATTACTGCTTCCAGAGGAAGAAAAAACAACGGGGACATAGAAAAGTTACCTTCAGGAGCAAAGATTGCTCCTGAAATGTCCCAGTCATGTAATATTCTGTTGGAATCTGGCGCAGACTTTAACCTGAAGCATAAGGAGTCTAAACGGTGTGATCACAACACCATCCAGTGGGGATGTAGAGACCCTGTGAGTGGAACTTGCTGGGGATGCAGAAAGAAGTGGCTGTGCCCCTGAGATCACTGACACTAGGAAGCTGAGCAGGGTGCCTATAGGACACATCACATGCGACCTAGTATGCCAGCAGCAGTCCAGGTCCCCACTGCCCATGTCAGAGAGCAGCAACCACAGGCAAGAACAGGGAGACCACCGCCCCACATCCACCCATCCCACATTTTAGAATGGGAACCCAGATTCATTGGCTCGCTAGGGGAGAAGAACCTCAGAAGTTCAGCTCTGAACTTGACAAGGACTTAAATAATAATGTAATGACACTTGTACTAGCATGGAAAGATTTTCTGGACCAGACTGATTATCCAAAAGATACTCAATTTTAATATGGAAATGCTCAGCTATAACAGGATTAAGTTTTCTGAAACCAAGCAGAAAATGAAGCAGCTATAAAAATTTTAGCAAAGAGAATTTCTTCTCATACAAGCAAATCATACCTGTTATACTCTCTCACCCCTCCTAGCAAGTGACTCTCATAGAAGATACTATGACACTAGATTCAGTTACAATAGAAATTCTTAAAATATTGACTTTCTACAGAAAATTTTAATAAACCTTAATTCTTTGAGAAACAGAAATAATAAGAAAAAGAAATGTTTTTTTCTTTAGGGTTTTGAGTTAGAAGGAGAATGAATTTTTTTTAATTGTAGCAGGAAAAGAATGTTGTTATGAATGTTATGGGGTCTCTGTGCCCACACTTTAGAGAAACAAGCAGCCACAGGAATATCAAGCTAAGCCTAGTGTGGCATGGCCCCAAGGTCCACGTGTGAGCTATACACAAGTATAGGAACCAGAGGCCCAGCTCTGAATGCACCATCGTCTCTCTACCTTCTTTCCAAACATCACATTGCTTTCCTTCAAAAAAAATGCAAAGAACTGCATTTCAATTATTTTTACAACCGTATCCTATTTTTCATCAGTTATATGTCATAATTTCTTTTACAGGTATCTCTATTTTTAACATCTTAACTTCTTTCCTTCTTTTATAAATACATGGCAGCAACCTCTCCATTGATTCACGCATCCCCACAAGTATTTCTTCACAGTAGATACCTACAAGGATACCTGAACTTGAAACAGCTCTGAATTTTAAGTCTGGATAAATATACCAAGCCCCAATTTCTAAAAGCTTTTCTACTTTACTAAAGCTTTTCTATTCCAGCAACAATGTTCAGGACAATCTCTCCTTCATCTTCAAACTTTCATATTGAATAATTGTCTGGAGTTGCTTTTTCCTATTCACTATAAAGTTGAACCCTTCTTAGGTTTATTTACCATTAATTTAATCTAGTAATGACTTTTCTTATCTCAGTCACCCAATATAATGGATATGATGGTATGTACATATATTCTGACTTTAATACAGCTTTTAGTTTTTAAAGTATTAAATTTCACTAAAATATATCCCAATGTTGAAATATCCTTGCTCAGATATTTCATTTGGAAATGAGTAATGGACCTTTTCCCATTCAATTTCTTTACCATTCACTTGACTCTGTCAATCTGAAGTTTTCTTCCTTACATCAGGGAATTTTTTTTCTCTGACTTCTGCTATTTCTGCATTTCACTCTCATTCTCACAAAACAATAAATTAGGTAGATATTGGACCTTAGGTATTAATGCTCCATGTGCCCAAACTCAGTTCTGAAAATATTTTTGTCTTTTTATTCTTTTATGATCTAAGAGATTTCCTCAGCTTTATTTTTCATTTTAATAGTATGTATTTCTATGTTTTTTCTATCATTTAGACTTCTATTAATTTTTTAAATTCTAGTGGTCAAAATTTTAATCTCCAAGAATTCTTGATTTTCTGTATGTTCCTTTTCCACAGCAGTATGTCTTGTGTTATGGGTCAATAGCCATTTGAATTTCATTGATGATGCTAATTAGAGCTGATTCAAAGTTTTCTTGCGTTTTCTGAATTATTTCCGTTTCCAATCATTCTGTTAGTCCATTTGGTTCTTTTCCTTTAAACTGTTAGTTTTTACCCAGTGTCTGATAATCCTTGGTTGCCCATTCCTTTTATTAACCCTTTGCACTCCGCTGTCCCCCTCTCAGGGGACATCGGAATTCTAGCATATCACTCAGATGTCCCCTCTCAGGGGACATTGCAGTTTAACAATGAGAAGGAGATTAATACACAGGATCGAAGTGGGTTTCCTCTCCCTGTCCATCATGCCTCTCCCCCAGTGGCAACTAAACAAGGTGTCGCCATCAGCCTGCCTGCTTTATGCCTTTACTCCAGATCTGCCCTCTCCACTGGCAACGTGAGTAGATATCGCTGTTCAAGGACATAATGTCTTTGCCTCCCACCATATATCTACCGTGGAGTTTAGTGTGCCCTCCGGTCCTACACCCAAGTGAGAGCACTCCTTGGCATCAACAGTTCCTCATCGTATAATTATTAACTCTGAGCTTGGTGCCAAGTGTCGCTGCCCCCTGTTGTTCCATGTGAGAAAATGACTTAGGGGAGGACTAGCCTAGATGTTGTAGAGCAAGCTTTATTTTTTTTCTTAAGATTTATTTATTTATGCATACAAGCTGGGGTACAGGCCAGAGAAGTGGGGCGGCGAGAGGGTTCACCAGAGACAGAGCGGGGAGCAGAACAGGAAGATCAGAAATACACTGCTGAGGGGAGCAGCGGGCGAGGCAGGAGAGGTCCGCTGCGCCATATGGGACTCTCCCCAGCCGGGCGTCAAATTCGCATTGTGTGCTGCTGACAGCTCCACAGTGCAACGCTCAACCACTGTGCCACCAGGGAGGCCCTGTAGAGCAAGCTTTAATAAAAAAAAAAAAAATCCTGATAATTTTCCAGTACCTCTTTCTCCTCTTCCTATGAGTTTACTGGCTGTTGGTAGTGGATGTAGAAAAATAGAAGTTCAGGGTAGTTTTCTTCTTGGTTTGTGTTAGACTCTGGCACTCTGTGCTCTGGCCAGTCCTATCCATTCTAGAGTCCAGAAATTTCATAATTTCTTGCAGAAAATGACACCCTTTCCTGTTCACCAGCACCATGACATGTCTATATCTTTTCTGTCATTTGAATGGGTTTTGACCAAAAAGAGAAGAAAAGCATGTATCCTCAGCCCATCATCCTAGTCCAGTCCCCGAGCATTCTTAGTCCCTTTTTTTTAGCTCTTTCCTTGCCTTAAGTTTTTGTTCAAAAAATCCTCTCAGCTCACCGGTCATTGTTACACTGTCTTGCAATTCTTTTTTATTTGCTATTTGCACAGTCAGATATTTCCTTACCCTTTCTCCACGAGCTTTCGTGCGTGTGTTAACACTAGCACGGACCCTGTGGTGAAACTCATGAGTTCAAAATGCAGCGTCCAGCCAACGAGGCGAGCACACTGGGAGGCTGCCTTGTTGGATCCCATGATTGCTTCCTCCACCCCAGTGATGGCAGAAAATAGGTTAATTAACAGGCCGACTTCAGCTTTACTAAATTTATCATGAATTATATGTTCAGGGATGTTGGTAAAAGGCCAACACTGGCATCTCTTTAACTAGTAATTATTGTGTTTTATTGTTGTGGACCTATAATGCATTAACAAGCCAGGACTCAGCTTTATTAGAATGCACATGGCTCCTTGGTTCCATGCATATTTATTATTCGAGAGAATGGGATTCTTCTTCTCTAGCCTTCACTAATTTAAAAGAAGATATCCTCAATGAAATGTATTCAAATATTTTGACATTTTGCTTCACCTCACTTACAGAGCAGAAATTGTTTCTGACAGTTATTATACAGTGCCGGAATCCTGCTGCTTCCGCTGTTGAAGAACAGGTTGAAAAGACACAGCGCTTGCATTTTGTTCAAAGAGTGATGCTGTGGCTTAGAAATAGCAGCACTGTCAGCTGTGATTCACTGAGAGTTTAGATAATATCCAGTCTGTAGTCACTGCTAACATAGGCTTCTGGGCTTGGAACAGAAGGAAATGAATGGAAGCTGGTGCCCTCAGGTTACCCAGGAGAATGAACATGAAATGTGAAGCTGGCATTTGACCACCTGAAATTTGGAAGAACTCTTCCTCCCCCTACTCCACATTGCCATGGCCCCATTACAACAGGGTGAATTCGCAATGCATCTGTTTACACAAGGCACACAATAGTAAATGTTAAATTGAAACTCTGGGGCGTTACAGGAACTTGAATTGCCTAAAGTGATGAGAGGCAATATTTCTTTGATCTTACAACTGAGAAGCAAAAATCACTCTCGGATTAACTGTAAGGGGGCATGAGATGATATACCACAGAACAACTAACAAACCTAGCAAGCAACCTGATGTGATTTCTTTGAGGTGCCTCAGCAGACTTCTGCTCTTAATTCAAAAGTATTCTAAAGTAATAGGATACTTAGTTGCAAAGGACTTGACAGGAGCAGTGGCAGAGTTTGGCACCAAAAGAGACTCACAGGAGCTACTGAGACAACCAGAAGCAAAGAGAAAGCTATTCATCAACCCAGATGCAATTACTTATTGTTTTTCTCCCATTTCACATCCAACCCAAGGCTATTCTGGAGGCAGATTAGCAGCTCAGGGTGCTTTCAGAGGGACTAAGAGGGCTCAGCCAGTCACATAGCTAAGTCTGTTGGGTTTAAGTTAAAGTAGAGAGCAATCCCCAAGTGTGTATGGAGCCTGTTCTGGCAGGTTAACAAACAAATGCTTCACAGGCTGAAGACCTGCTGATGTTAAAGAGGAGACTGACAGAGTAGTGGCATCAAGAAATCTGTCTGGAAAGAAAGAGAAAAATATTGAACGGTTTCACTTATAACAGGACTATAGGGAAACCAAATGGGAGAGAGACTCTCAGCGGGGATGGGGGCGGGAGGATAAGGGCACAAAATGGAGTAGAAAAGGACACAAGGGACCCCTGAGATGGGTCACAGGTGAATTAGTGTTGGGTTACCCAAGGGGAATACAAAATGTAAAAGATAAAAATAATAATAAATATATATATATATATATATTAAAAAAAAAAAAGAAAGAAATCTGTTTGGAGCAGACATGCATCTGGGGACGGAGTGTATTTTGAACATGGTGTCCAGATTGGTTGAGACTGAGGCACAGTGGTAGGTGGGGAGCCCCAGGAAGAGCCTCAGAGGGAGAAAAGGATCCTGCAGCAGATCTGGGGATTTAGTTGCTGGCAATTTCCCCAGGGACACTTGTAAGTAAATCTAGAGGGCACTGAGGGGTGAAAAGCCCCCCCTTTTTTAAATCAGAATGAGACATGACCAATTCGACCTTTGTTAAGGGTCTCTGCTGAGTGATGAGAAGTCATATCCCAACAGCAACCTGGGGATAGGTGAGAAAAGATTTAGTCAGTTTGGAAGAATGAAAAGAAACTCATTTAGATTTTTATTTAAAAGGTAAAGTCAGCCCTAAAGAAACTACAGAAAAATGTCCACATTGGACCAAGCAAAGTGTTCCAGGAAACTCTCTTAGTGAATAAAACTGCTTAAGCAGGAAGAGAGGAAGTAGGATCCCAGAGCATTTATCTTACTGAATTGCAAATTATCTGTTCCTTGTCTTACTCATTTTCATATCTCTAGTTAGAGGATTACAAAATGTTTGACACACAGTAAATGCTACATAAGTGTTGGTGAATGCATGCCAGACTTTTTCATCTCCAATGTAATAAAAAATGGGCACCAAGTGGGAAATCATGTATTAGAGTATTTTTGAGGCCATGTTAACACTGACTGCCCAAACCAACTTCTTAAGAGTCTCCTTAGAAGTCTTTAGAAAAGCCTAAAAATGTTCCATTGCTTCAGATTACCTCCTATTTTTTGAATTTCTGCAGCACATATATTTTTTACTAGTTTTGGTATTGCAGCAAAATGCTGTGTGATCTATCCCATTACTTTCCCCATTTTATACTTAAGGAAGCTGAGTGGCATACTCCAGCTTACAGCTCTGGTAAGGATGTGAACTGGCTCCAGAGCTTGGACTTTTGACCACCTTGCTACCCTACCTCTGACAGTATACATTTTGGCAAACCTGATAAAATACAAATAGCATTTAAGAAAGAGGGGGGAAAGTCAGTCATTAGCATACTTGTTTGAATTGATTCCTCAGAAGAACTAACCAGGCAATGAACTGGACCCTGAAGAGAAAGAAATATGAAGTTTGATAAGATGGATGTTTTTGAAAATTCTAATCCCAGGGCTCTGACTCATTTATTTAGCACTTACTGTGTACCAGACATTTTGTGAAGTATCAGCTGGAAATACAGGGCTCTTTAGGTCTGCTTCTATCAGGCAGGTTTTATTTTTTGCCAGGGAAAATTGTCTTTCCACATGCGTATACTACAAAAAATGCATTACTTATTTAAGTTTTCTTAATAAAATCTTAATTGCCCATAGAATTGGGTAACCCTTTTTCTTCCTCACATTTCAGCATCAACAGGAGTTGGAGATCAATTTGAATAGGAAGATTCTCCAAGGAAACATCCACAAAACAGCTTAATAATATGTGCTATTGTTCGACTAACTGGGGAGTGAGGCCGTATTACAGTTGTACACTTCATTGTAGGAGAATCTCTATAGTGAAATCATTATTCAAATGGCCATCTATGAAGGAATAATGGGAAGTTTTAAAGAGTACCTTTAGTAAACATTTGGTGGAAAATTGAAGTATTACTTATATTATTCTTGTTGAGTGTACTTGAGACCACCACTTTTCCCCCCTTTAACTCCAGAGGTTTTGTGTGGGCAAACAGCCTGTGGCTCACACTTTGACATGAGCAGAGTTTGCTTAGTTTTTTGTCCCAGCATAGAGGAGCTTTAAGCAATGTGAATAGTTACAACAATGATAGCATTTGCTCATGTAGATTCTTGAGTTTCCTAGGGAAACTGAGTTTTCTTTGGAGAGATTTCCATGGGTTTGTAGTAAATAGTAGAAGAAACTATTGGAACAAGGCTTTCCTCAGATTGGACATGCAGAACTTGGAAAGTAAGATGTGGCTATCCTTAGGCCAGTAGTATTTTTTTTTACTTGAAATAAAGGTATCTGGACAGCTAACCTAACATAGAACTAATACATAAATTGTAATGAATATAAAATTAGATATTATATAATGTAATGCTTTAATAGAAATATCTTAATAAATACATTAATGTATTTATATGATACACTTATGTATGCATGCATACATATGAATGCTTTACCATGCACCAAGTATGTATAATAACAATGAACTAATACTTATTGAATATTTGCTAAATGCCAGACTCTGTGCTTTTAAAAAATCCTATCTAAGGAATTATTGGGAAAAATTTATTGGTTACTCTGATTCCCTGTTTTATAGTAAGGAAACTGAGGCAGGTGTTGAGTAACTTGCCCAAGGCCACCCAGCAAGTAACAAAACAGGGATTTGAAGCCAGGTGGTCTAACTCCAGAGCCCACCTTCTTACCCAATTTACCCATGTGCTCATTACTAATTAATAAGTTCTAAATCATTGGTAACAAAGATCCATTTCTGACTTATTTGTGTTCCTTTGTAAATGGAGACCTGACACAGTGTTTGTGCCTCTTGCTCATTTTACTCAAATTTAGACTATTTTAAGACAGAAAATAGCTTTCACACATGGTTACTAAATGTGTGAAATATGCCAATATCTTTGTGCCTGGCAAGCTTATTCAAGTTGAGGGCCATCTCAAGCTAACAGTGACCTGACCTCCTTTGTCATATTCATTAACCTTCTTTCACCTTTGAAACTAATTCTGAAATACTGGCACTAACTGCTTAGTCTCCTCATAAGGTAAGTTATACCTTATTAGTCTGATGATGGTTTGTTAAAGCACAGCGTAATTTGAAGCAACAGTTATTTCCTATCCAATTAAATGGGCTATTGTTCTTTACTGAAGTATTAGATATACTAAATCTAGTTCATTCAAATCTTTACAAAGCTTTTTGCTACTTTATAAATTCATGGAAAATTTCACTATACACAGCATTATCATTAAAATTTACAAAGTTCTTTGGGAAACTATTATAAAGCATGCTTTATAATTTTAACTTTATTTGCAACCTGGGACATTACATCATTACATTTCACAGACATTCCAGGCCTAAAACATTTCACACAACATGACCATTATTAGTAACATTACCAATATTTAGGCAAAGTTACTATGCTTCAAATAATGGCCTTTTATTTATAGTCCATCAAAGATTTTATGATATTTTTGAAACATTCAATTATTTATTTTGCCGTTTCACATTTAAAACCTTTGTTTCCTATGAGTATTTAAGTTAGCACAAAATAGGTCAAATTTCATCTTTAATATTAGTAAACCTCTATCAGTTTTGTCTTGGTTTAATTTTGCAAACAGATTCTTCTAAATTTATTTTCTTCAACTTATTGAGAGATAATTTATGTGTGACATGTGCAAGACGGAGGTGTACAATATGATGGCTTGGTGCACGTGTATGTTGTGAAATGATTACAACAATAAGGCTTGTTTCTTTCAAGCTACTGGTCATCAGTAACCTCAGATAATTATAGTATTTTGTGTGTGTGGTGAGAGCATTTAAGATTCATTCTTTCAGCAACTCTCAAGTATATAATGTAGTTAACTAAACTAATAAGACTAACATATAGTCTTCATGCTATATATTAGATTTTAGAATTTATTTTTATCTTATAACTAGAAGTTTGTACCTTTCAGTCCACCAAAGGTGAGATCATATAATTTTTGTCTTTCCTTGTTTGACATAATTCATTTAGCATTTCACATTATAGTTCATCCATGCTGTTACAAATAGCAGGATTCCCTTCATTTTTATGACTCACTAATATATTCTCATATGTCATATTAGATACATATCTCAATATAGCACATTTTTATGTAGCAAATTATATCTATGTCACATATTTTATTCATATATATATATATATGAATCTTTAAATTTTCTTTATCCATTTATTGATAATAGGCACTTAGAAACAATTACTATTTCCATATCTTGGCTATTGTGAACATGGGGTGTAAATTATCTCTTAAAGATGATTTTTATTTCCTTAGGATTTATACCCAGGAGTGGGATTGCTGGATTACATGATAGTTCTATTTTTAATTCTTTAAAGAACCTCCATATTGTGTTTCATAGTGACAGTATCAGTCCACATTCCCACCGCAGTGCACAAGGGTTGTGTTTTCTCTACAGCTTCACTAACACTTGTTACCTAGTGTCTTTTTGATAATAGTCATTCAAGCAGGTGTGAGATCATGATGCCTCATTGTGGTTTTAATTTGTATTTCCCTGATGATTAGTGATGCTTAGTATCTTTTCAATATTGTTTTGACTTCTGCATGCTTCTTTGGGAAAATACCTATTCATCCCCTTTGACCATTTATTAGTCAGACTATTTTATTGCTATTGAGTTGTACAAGTTCCTTCTATATTTTGGACATTAACCCTATCTGTTGGCTTGCAAATGTTATCTTCCATTCTGTAAGTTGATTTTTTTTTTCTTACTGTGCAGAAACTTTTTAATTTGATTTAGTCTGACTTTTTTGTTTTTGTTTCTGTTGCTTGCAATTTTGGTGTCATACCGCAAAAGATCATTGCCAATTATAAAAGAACTCTTCCCTCATGTTTTCCTCTAGGAGTGTCACTGTTTCAGATCTTACATTTAAATCTCTCCTGCCCTCTACTATCATATTGTCTGAAGAGACCCAAACTGCCTGGACAGTCCATAGAATGCCACAGCTAGACGACAGGCTGGGTGGACAGGGTGATCAAGCCGTGGCCAGTATGCTTGAGATCTTGATAAGTTACCTGTACTCCTTAGAGTAAGAAAGTAAATTCTAAGAAGATTCAGAGCACTGCCACGTCAATGAAGTTTAGATGAGTTTAATTTTTAGGGGTTCTGTGGGGAACTGGAAAATCCCCTATAAAATAGAAGACAAATTGCTGAATTTTGTATTACTTACCACAAAAGAAGGAAACACAGCATTTGGTGTTTTTTTTCAGGTCCTAGAGATAGGAATATAGCTCCTCTCCTGTCTTGGCAGAGGTAGTGTGCTTAACAATGAGGTACAAAGGACCACATATCTAAACTATTATAAGCTGGATTCTGTCAGCACCAAATCTTAAGTTTGATTGTGTCCAATATCAGCCTTTCATGCAACAAAATGGAAAATCCAGAATGGAGCCCAGGGCTGAGCAGGATTAAACTGCCACAGCAAGTAGTTTGGAACCTTATCTCACCCATCACAGTTGCTCTGGCACCCATCCCACAGCCCACACATAGAGCCACATGGGAATTGCCATGTGATAAGGAAAAGGCCCAAGCCTGGCTTATGGTTGGGTCTCTTCTATGTGTGGATACAAGCTGAAAATGTGTGGCGGCTGCTTTATTGGATGTAACTTTGAAAGACAGTGGAAAGGGGAAATCTTCGTATTGGGAGGTGGGATGGGTATGTCTGTCCATTCACTGTGTGTGGAAGAAGTACCCCAGATCAGGATATATAGAGATTTTTGGGTAGTGACAGGTGATATGGATGCCCAATCAGGGGCATGTAAAGAAAAATAACTGAACGCTTAGAGACAGAGAGAACTGGGATAGAGGCATGTGGGTCGACAAAAGGGGCAAGGTTATGAATTGTGAGAGTTTTTTTTTTTTATCACTTCTTAATGTCCACCAGAAAGTATATACCATACAAGAGACACTGAACCATCAACTAAACAAAATGGCCCTAGTTAACCTATATCATCTGTCAACGCATAACTGGCATTGTGGCCATATAAACAAAATGACCTTAGTGATAGAGATAGCAGCTATGTAGTCACCAGGATTGCTGAGGTGATAGCTGAGGGTGAGGGTAATATATTTTTTAAAGATTTTATTTATTTATTTTTGCATGGAAGAACTGGGGTATAGGCCAGAGATGCAGGAGGTGAGAGGATTCACTAGAGACAAAGCAAGGAGCAGAACAGGAAGACTGACTGAAATACTCTGCTAAGAGGAGCTGTGGTAGAAAGAGGAGAGGTCTGCTACACCATGTGTGTTAGCTTCCTGGCTGGGGATCAAACTCAGGTTGTCGTGGTGGGCCCTCGAGGTTGTAGACTTAACCCCTAGGCCATCAAGGAGGCCCAGGTTGAGGTTAATGTAGACCAGATAGTGTGAAAGGATTGGGGCAAGCACCAGCTGCACTGCAGGACCAACTGCAGCAAATAAGGTCGATAGTTTATCCCACAAATTACCATCTCTAGTTTTTCCCTCAGGAAAAGAGGCCCACAGGACCAGACAGGAGATGTTCCCTGAACCCGCATGGAGAAGTACAGCTGTTGGCACAAAGGGTGGCTTCCACTGGCAATGAATATGCCGGTCCTGTTGTGGGGATTGTAATTAACTTACAGCCCCAGCTGCTGCCCATCTGAGTCCACCGCCATGTTTAGACAGAGCCAGCACTTCCTGTGGACAATCCCAGCCAAAGGCTCAGAACAGAGGGCTACTAACAAGAGCCTGTTTCAGCAAAAGACACTGCTCTGAAGACTCCTCAAAAGAACAATTTTAATTCGAGGACTTCCTATCAACCTGACTGAACCTTTCTTGGAACTAAATTCTGAGACTATCTCCATCAATCTTGCTTGCTCCTTTCAAAGGAGTCAGATCTGCATTGTGATTTGAAGAGGCTTAGTCTACCTTCTACTGCTTCCTCCTCCCTCATGCAGTGTTTCTTCCCTTAATTCTCCTGCACATCTATTACTATCTAGGCATCAGCTTCCAGGGGGAACTAAATTAACCCATCCATCTATTGAGTCCTTCACTTTTTAAATTTTTTAGTTGCAAATTTCCATTTGATTTTTTAAACTATATTTCAGTTCTCTTGTGAAATTTTCCATCTCTTTTTCTTGACCATATTAATCATAGCTATTTTAAAGTCCCTACCTAATAGCTTTAATAGCTGAATTACCTTGAGGTCTCTATTGTTTTGTTTTATTTTGTTTTGGACATTTGTTCTATTTTCTTGGTATACCTGTTAACTTTTTATTGAATACTGGACAACTGTGTTCTTTAAATCACAGGAGTTCTAAATAATATATTTTTTCCAGAAAATATTAATTTTCTTCAGACAGGTAGAGATGCCTCCTGTCAAAATGGAGTTTCAAGTCTAGTTCAGGCTGATATGTTTCTGGTTTGGTCTTGATTTCATGGTATACTTTCCCTTAGGCTGTATCCCTGCTAAGGTCTCAACTTAAAACTTGGCTTATTCACCAGTGCCCATCCCTTTGGGTGAGCTCTGAGCCCACCCTCTGTTTCTCCAGCCCCAGAAGACTGTACCTCTGGTCAGCTCTTTAACTTCCTAGATGCTATCTTTTGTCTGGCATGTCGGCTTCTCTCCTCACATCTTCACAGTTTACAATTCAGTAAAAACCTCAAAGAGACACTGCAGAGAATTTCTGGGTCACGTCTCTGTAGTTGCCACCTCTCCTATCCCCTCGAATCATGGCACTCCAATTTATCTGTTCAGCTCAGTGCATTGGCAAAAAGCTTCAGGCCACCACTTTCTGGCTCACTCCTTTCCTCCATTTCTCAGATGGACAAATGTCTCAGGTTAAAATAGATGCAAAAGTGAGACTCATCTGAGTATGTTTTCTTTGTCTCTGGGAACTTGATCCTGCAAATCTTGACTTCCTTGATGACTCTGATGCATTCAAATACTTTTCTTACTTCCAGTTCTTCACACTTTAAATGTCACAATTCCTCCTAACTTCGGGCCTTTGCACATCTCTTCTCCCTTCTTATAAATTGTCCCACCTCATCCACCTACCTAGCAACCACTTTTCATTCAGACATCACCACAACCATCATTTTTACAGAAAAGGCTTTTCTTACAACCTTAGCTACATCCAACTCTCTTTATATGTTTTCAGGCTACCATAACACTACTTTCTAGCTCTTATCAGTATAATTTCATATTTATTAGTGCAATTATTGTATTAAATTATCTTTCTCATATTATACTATGAGCTTTGTGTAATGATCTATTATGTCTGATCAATATTATATGCTCAGTGACTAACAAGTCTGTGACACATAAAAATGTTAAATAAATACTATTAAATGAATACGGTGTTATAATCACCTTTTGAAGTAGTTCATCCACTATATTGCACTATATTGAAATATTAATGTATGAATTCAGACTAAATGAGTGAATGAAGTCAATACCTAACAGCTAAATAGTGTCCTTCTCACTAGTAATTACACTGTGGATGTGTATGCATAATTGGAATTGAGTTATTTATGAAAAAATGTAAACTACTCAGCAGTAAGAAAGAGACTTCTTGGCCAAGTGCTTGAATATTCATTGAAACTAGAAAACTACAAAGATCTCCAGGGATATAATTTCAGACTCAGATAAGAGCATTTATACAGTAATTCATTGAGCAACTCTACCAAAATGAAATGCTGACAAAAAGAAGAAAGATCAAAGGATGCTTTCAAGGACAGAGCAGGAATCAGGCATTACAAAAGGGAGGGATGACGTGTTTGGCAGAAAGGTTTAGTGAAAGGGAGAAACAGCAGTAAGAATGAACTGCTGAGGAGAATAGAAAGTTCAAGGTGTCATGTTACCTGTCTTCATCACAGATCAAAAAATATCCCAACATTCCCACCTGCCTGACTATATAAAACAAAATAGAGGTGAAGAGTAGGAGATTAATTCCAAATAGCCTAATCATTCTGGTGAAATATCCCAGGAGACCCAAAGCATTCTTCACATGTCAAAGATTTCTACTTTGCTGAAAAACTAGAAAGTCAGAATTTTAGGGTTGGATGGTATTTGGTTGGTAGTTGGAACTGGTTAAGGTATACTGTGGTTATCTGAAGTCCAAATAGTCAGATAACCACAATATACTTTACCCAGAAAAGCAACTGGATCACACAAATTTGCAGTTCCTGTGAGCTGGTTAGTTTCTGTGAGCTCAGTCACAGGTAGACTGAGCAGCCCTCACAGACATTCAATCCAAGGCCTTTGGGGCTTGTCCAGAGCTAGCCTCCTCCCTATAGTCTATGCATTTTGATTATCCATAACATTCCCAACAAAGCCCAGCAGAAAGATTTCTAGCCTAGTTTCCTTGGGTAAGATTTACCCAATTAATTGCACTAAATCTGACAAGAAATATTTATTGAGCAGCATTATGTGCCAGCCATGGTGCTAGGGGCTGGGTCTGCCATGGTAGTTTGAAGCAGAGACTGTTCCTGGCCTGATAAAACTTAGAGTGTACTGTGGGGAAAAAAAGACTCAGTAAGCAAATAAACACACAAACAAATGTGAAATTACACCTGTGTCTAGTGCTACCAGGAGTAGTATGTGGGGCCATGGCAGCCTGAAATCAGGACACGTGACCTGGATGAGGGATTGACCTGAGTCAGTGACACTGAGCTGAGAGTAGGGGGTAAGAATTACAGGGGGAGGGAAACTCATTCAGGCAGAGGGAACAGAACTGTGTATGCATATTCACTTAGAGTATCCAGCCAACGTTCTTACAACACCCAAACTTTCCATTTCTCAGCTAGTATATACTTTAATTGATTTGGCTGTTAACTAGACAGACATATCAAGGGTTTTAAAAGTGTAGAATTTCTCTCATCATAAAGGCTCCTCAGTTCCACCCACCTCAGTGGTCCTATGGGGAAAAGAAGGCAGAGGAAGGGAAGAGAAGAAGAGAGCTCAGAGTGCAGCAGGGACCCTGAAAAGTGCCTGTCCTCATGCAACTCCCCTCCTCTGGCCAGACCAACATCAAGACCACATGTTGGTGTCCTCATGAGTGCTGGGACATCCACCAGCCTTCTACTCTGGCTGACATGGCAGGAGAAGTGGTGAAGAGAACAACTGGATGCAGAAAACCCTTCATGTTAGCTCTCATAACTCTAGATGAATAGAAGATTTGTGATGCTACTTATATCTATGTCTCAGGTCTTTTAGGAATAGTTTGAAAGAAAGGGCCAGGGTGGAGAGTTTACAATCTAGGAAAATAAGCTACAGGGATCAAACACCTCAGAAATAGTACTGTAAACAGAACAAAAGAAAAGGAGGTGAAATCCCTGTAAATGATTTAGTGAGGCCAAAGCACGGCACTCCTTCTCCCTGGTGTCACTGGTCATCATGTGGCCCACAAAGCAAAAGCAAACCAGGCAGGCAGCTTTGAATGGGTTCTTGTTTACTGTGTCTATGACTTTGCAGCACCAAATTTAAAGTTAAAATGAACCCAAAAAGCACCAAACAGCTCATGTGCTAGATGTTTCCACTGGTATGATGACCTTTAGCAATTGGTTAGGCCCATATTGGTATCAACATATTTCACAAGATTTTTACAATATTTTACACACTATTGTTTATGTTCCATGCAAAGGTGGCTTTGTTGATTAACAACAAAGAATTTTTATTGAGGCTTAACAAATGGCACAGATATTATGGAGGTTGCTGGACATGGATGAAGAGTGTACTTTATATGAAGCGCGTTGAGTCCAGAAATAGCATAAGGGTTGTACCTGGGATCGATGCAATTATAATGCCAGGAAAGCCCAGGGAGAGCAAGGTGGGGGTAATGAAAGAGGTTAGCTTTAGTAGCAAGAAAGAGGCCTAGGTTACACTGATACGAGCCTAAAATTTCAGGAAGCAATTAAAGAGGCAAAGTGTATTTATTTGGGATGGAATAATTATAATTTGGGACACACAAATTCAAGTGAAAAACCTAAAACATGCCCCCCAGGAGGGACAAAGTTAGGGGGGTTTAAAGAAGGAAAAAAGAAAGATGAGGTAAGTAGTTAAAGAAAAAAGCTGATTTGTGTCAACAAGCTTAAACTATTCTTGGTTATATATAATTGATTATTGATTCTCTAGAATAAATGAAAAGGGGGACTTACTGATTTTATTCTTTGAATGAAAGTCTATAGTCATTTCTCAATTGTTAATTTGATGATTTCTTTATACAATTGCTTTTTGGCCTAATGCAAAGGTCTTTGATCCAGTTCAAGGAGTCAAAATAGGTTAATTTCTCTGTAGTGGTTCCCCAGCTCCATATTAAAATGGCCTCACAGATGTTAACATTTAACCCTGAACAGAGCAGAACAGTTTAAATAGATAAACAGAAAGCAAAGCAGAAATCACAGAAGCATTAAGGAAGTCTACAAAGTCTATGTTAGGTTAAGGAAAGGGTAGACATTGGGGAAAACAAAGTGTCCCTAGATGCTGGAGACAAAGAAATCCCAGGTTGTGGAGTTAGGGCTTTGCCGCTGTTGAACCATGAGGTACAGACTGGCCTTCTGCTCACCCCCGCTGCCACCCCCACCTTCCCCCATTGCCAGGAACCAGGCTGGACCGTAGTGGGCAACGCAGTGACGTGAAGCCAAAGGGATGATCCCACATGCAAGAGGGCAAGAACTTTCCTCCCAAATTATGATAGTGGCTAACAGGACTGGGAGGCCAATGGGCGGAAAGGACCTCATCAAGACGTACTGGATAAGAAAAACCAGGCAGGCTAAACAATAATGAACTGGGTAATAGGCTATATCACGTCAACTTGAAGATACCATTCGGTCTGAGTTAGAGAAAGAGGGAAACTTCAGATTTCAATGGTTATGTTCTTTAGGGTCCTCCTTCCAAAGGCAGAGGTCTAGCAAACCAAGCATTCTTGAAACCTCAATTCCAAACTGAGAGGCCCATTTGGGCATACATGAACGCAATAAGAAAAATGGTAGAAAATGAGTTTTCAGACAATTCTAGCAATACCATCTGACCATGCTCAGAGTGATTGGTCCCAGGCTCCATATGGAAAAGCAGAGTTGGTCTCACTGGTGTCTCTTAAATGATGAAGTAGCCACATTAACCCCACACGCCAGTTTGGTCCAGGGGTATTCAGTCCCCATTTCTTGACATCAGAAATGGAGCAGAAAATTCTAGACTAGACAAACTATCCATCTCTCATCATAAGTCTCTCATTCTTCATGCTTTTCCTGCTCTCAACTGACAAATGCAGCAGAACACTTATGTGCAGATGGTCCTCATTCTCTGAATGGGAAGGGAGTAAATTCATGCAACAAATATTCACAGCACTACAGGGAAGGAAGAAGTGACAGGACCAACCGCAAGGAGCAGGTGAAAAAGGAACAAATTGGGGGACAGAAGATGTTGGCACCCAGAATTTAGTCTTGAAAGGGAACAGCACCTCTCTGGGTCTCAAGGTGATGTGATAAAGGGGCCCAGTAAGAGGATGAGAGACACAGCACCCGGGAGACAGAGACCTAGCTCTTTTCCCTCCTCCAAATCCTGTTTTCATTGCAACAAGCACAAAATGCCTCTTACATTAAACTACAGCTGAGAACAGGAGATTGACAGAATTTTCACTTTTCATCTGGATGATTCAACATCATGTAGAAACAGCTACTGTGGACCTCCTAAGGAGGGAAGGGGTGGGAAGTGACCTATCTCGAAAGACTGATTTAAAAAAAAAAAGTTTAGAAGGCATTAGGTGTTTGGTACTTATTTTCAAGGTTATAAATCCCACAGCAGGTGCACCTAGGCAATCAGGATAGGCAAGAACTCTGATAAATTCAATGATGATACTTAGGGCCACAGAAACCCTGGGAGGCTATAAATAGTCATTAGGAGTGAGATGTTGCTGAACACTGAGGGAGAAATCCACCAATGGAGCAGAAATGTAAATCAGAAACAACTACAATAAAATTGTATTTTCATATTAAGTACAAAGGAAGTAAAAAAGGGAGAGCACTAGATTTCATTCCAATGCATACTGAGAATTTGAGCCATTTCAGAGAAAGTCAAAAAGGGAAAGGAAGGAAGCAGATGGGAAGGAGGGAGAGAGATAAAGGAAGGGAGAAAGGAAAGGAAAGAGGCAGGGAGGGAGGAAGAGAGGGAGGAGGGAGGAAAAGAGGAGAAAGAGAGGGAGGGAGGGAGGAAGGAAGGGAGGGAGGGAGGGAGAGAGGGAGGGAGGGAGGGAGGAAGGAAAGGAGGGAGGGAAAGATTCCCCCCACATTCACTCAAATGTCCATCTGAACCTGGCAGGTTCAATCCCAGTGTTCTAGCTACATCCACACTAAACGAGCTTATGGAGATTCTCTCAGCGACTTTAATCACCTTTCATTTACCAAGGTCGGGTTTCCTTTTTTTACAAGACAACAAAACTTTTTGATAAACATTGTTTACTTCTCACATATTCTCTGGACACATTTGGAGGATTAATGCATGACTGGTAAGTCACTCTTGAAGTGTGTGAAGGTCCTTGCAACAAAGGTACCCTGCGCATGTAAAGCAATTACAATCATGTTCAAAATCCACTTCTGACTTGTTTCTATCCCCCAAAACATACATTTTTGTCACTGAAGTGCTTTCGTTTATTGGATTCCATCTCACAAGTTTCAGGGCACAATAGAAAGGTGTATCATTATATTATATTCAACAATATCATTTTCAGGTTGTTCCTGTCTGTAGTTGTACTTTTGATCATCTTTTTCATGAATGACATTTCTATTGTTGGGGTAGGTCACCTTGAACTGTAAGTTTACACTACACTTGAAGAACTCTATGGAAGTCACTGTTTTTGAGGTTCTCTCTCAAAAGAAATTCCATTTATGGATTTATAGAACAATTATTGTTGCAAATACCTACCGATTCAGAATCTGAGTGGTAAAAGAGTTGGTAATGACTTTGTGATACCACTTAGTATGTTCTTGGCTGACCCACACAGACTCTATTTCAGAAAATGCTTCCATAGACTCAAAACATAATTGATTTATTTCCTCAGTCAGAGAAGGATGGTCATTTATTAACAATTGAAAAATGAGGTTTGGCATCAAATAACGTTTTATTAAGCCCTCTAACTGTGATCAGAGTAAAAGAAAGAAGAATGGAGTTCTGAAAATAAATAGAGGGGATAAATAATGAGCATCAGCTTTATAGATGAATTTCCTGGGTTCAAATCCTGGCTCAGTCCTTTACTTGCTGTATAACTTTAGGCATTAACGTTTCTTTAAAATTTATATCCTTCACTATCCTTTACATTATTGTGTATTCCTCATAGGATTCCCACCACCAATTCACCGACAAACCATCACCATAGTCCCTTGTGCCCTTTTCGCCTCTATTTTGGTTTCTCTTCCTCCCCCTCACCTGTAGAATGTCTCTTATTTGTGGTCAGGCATTAACTTTCGTGCCTGAATTATTTCTTCTGTAAAATGGTGATATTGAGATTCCTGCCCCCAAAGTTATCATGATGCTAATAAAGTATATAAAACTCTGGGTGTGTAGTACACACTGTACAACTACCTCATGGCAGGAAGGCTGAGATGCATAGATGAGTGTTAATGCTCCATTCCTTGTCCCCACTGCCTGTCCCATGTATTAATGGGAGTGGCCACCAGGTCCTCTCCATCCTTCTCTCTCATTTCTCTCATATCTGTGACTTCCTGTCTGTCTGGTGCCAGGTCTTCCTGCATATTCCCTGTACTGTTCTTTTAATACCTGAACTACTGCCAGTCGCTGCTACCAGGCTCCAGTCGTGATTTCTTTAGGACCCACCCCACCCTGCACACTGACTCCATCATGCCTTCCCAGGCTTAAAAACATGTTCATATCTACCAACCACTGACAGCAAGAAGTTGAAATGTTTCAGACTGGTCTTCAAATGTCATCTTCCCCTCCCATCCACAGCCTATTACCACAGCATCATTTCTCACTATTCACCAATTTTGATACTTTGGCAAGTCCAGTTAATCTGTCAGTGGCATGCTACTATGTGTCCAAATCTGAAGCCAGGCCATGGATCTTTTTTTTTTTTTAAAGATTTATGCATACAAGCTGGGGTGCAAGCCAGAGGTGCAGGGCAGTGAGAGGGTTCACCAGAGACAGAGTGGGGAACAGAATAGGCAGAGCAACTGAAATACACTGCTGAGGGGAGCAGCAGGCAAGACAGGAGAGGTTTGCTGCGCTATGTGGGAATCTCCCAGGCTGGGGCAACGAACTCGTACCGCCGCAGCTGCCAACAGCTCCACAGCGCTGTGCTTAACCCGTTGCACCACCAGGAAAGGCCCCAGGCCATTTTCTTCAGAAACTTCAGAAACTTTTCTAAAGATTTTTCTGTCAGAATCAAGGGGAAATCTGATGAAGATTTTATAGACTCTTTCCTAGGCCAACACCTCCCCTATCTTCATACTAATACCCTAAAAGAGAAAACAAACTGCATGTCTCCACTGTGAGCAGCTTTGAGAATGCCAATGCTGGTTAGATTCAGCCACCTGTGTGATGCCACCCTGATGCTCTCAATCAGGATCCCAGCAAGTGTGGGGACTCTGTAGTCAAGGTCAAGGTCAGGATGAGGTCATGGGTAAGCGGTGGTGGGATAAGGATGAGGGAGGCTGCCAAATCTTAGGCTGTAAGACCAGCGCTAGTGAGGGAAGGAATGGAGGTAGAGCGGAAAGAAGGAGGAAGAAAACAAACAAACAAAAAACCCTGGACATAGGAAATCTCTGAGCAATATTATAAGAAAGAGTATCACTTAACTGGAACACAAGTCCCAGCCCATCCTAAAAAACTTTATGCTTGAGAAAATGATAAATTTGCTCTACAGCAAATACGTAAGGTTGATGAGCTTGAGAGTAAAACAATATGCTAAGTTATAGAACGGATAATGGTGTTTTGTGACAGGCCACAAAACTAGGTTCACTGAGTAAATGAAAGAATAAGCCCTAGGATGAGATTTAAGAAATAACTTTTTGCTTCAATCACAGAGACAGGAAGTATCTTGCTGGAATTAGAAGGTAACCATACAAAGGACTGCCCAGCAAGAGGGGATACATGTATTCACAGGTAAATTTTCAGTCTTCTCTCATGAATAAAAGAATAGACGGATGAGTTTTGGTTTTAGATGCCACTGTGCTGTTAACATCCCCTGGGTTCTTTGGGTAGGAGAAATTATTAGCCTTCAAAATATCTTCCTTTGTCATGATTATCACATTGCGGAAAACTGACAGTTTCATTGTTGCTCTGAAAACCAATTTTGGGTTAAAGCAAAGGGTGGTTAACTATCCAATAGCAGTTAATACCCTCCTTACTGTAAGCTCCTGGAAGGCAGGTGTTCTGCGCCCTGTTTAAATTTATGTCTCCCTGGCCAATGTAGAGAAGATGTTCTGTAAAATTTGTTGAATTGTCTACAGTAAAGAATAGAAAATTACAGGGAATTAACTTCATTTGGGTTGTTCACACATTTCTTTTAAGGCAAATATTTTGCTTTAGTAAGTTTTCTGTCCACATTAAGGCTTTCAGGAGCAAAAATCATATAGTTTGAATACTGATGTGGTGAATTACATTTTCTTTGAAATGCTAGGGTCTCTTCTCTCCCTGTTTTTTCCAGCACCTGTCAACTTCCCAAGCTGGTGAGCTGAGGGGAACAACTTAGTTAGAAACGCCAACTACCCTTGAAAGCTTCCAGCCAGAAGCACACTCGAAACAGCTCCCAGCTTCTTCTCTCAGTCAGATGCTCTCCCAGCATCCTGCCCTCCAAAGCAGTGCTCTAGAACGAGAGGAAAAAAGGAAGGATGGCACAAAGGAGGAGGGTTCTTCAGGAGCCCACCTGGGCTTTTGAGATTATAATCCTTATGTGCCATTTACTTGAGTTCCTTCTTAAATTTCCAGGTGCTCAAGCACCAATACGCCTCAGACCACCAGGAAGGGCTGAAACGTTTAGCTCCTGCTCTTAGCATGGCCAGAGTGTAATCAAGTTCATTTTCTAAACTTGCATATAGCAGCTTTTGGAAACCTAGCAACTGTATTTCTGTTAGTGCTGCCTGACAAGATCCTTTCCAGAAGAGGTCAAATTGTGCATAAAGAGTATTAAGGCCAGTAGGTTAGGAAATTATTTTGTGTGTTGATTATAGATTTAACACAGTATATAACAGAGGGAAATACCTATTGCTTTTAAAAAGAAACAGACATTTTAAAGGCAGCTCTATCTTTTGAGCAGCTGGGCATAGTTGCCAGGAATCAGCCAGAGAAAGAATGACAGGTGGGAAAACCCAGGTCCTGGATGGACCCAGATAAATCTGGAGCCTGTGTCTCTGCACTTAAGAGGCAGCTGTTTGGGTGAAAGGACATTAGTGATGAACACACCCCACATAATCTGTGAATGAGCCATAGCAGGACTGGGACAGAGCAACTGCAGCAAAATATTTTTGCAAAGTACAATAGTAGATCCTGTTGAGAGAACAAAAATCATTATATGATCAGGCATCTTCTTTTTGTTGGCTTAATAGAAAATCTCTTGATAATTCTGTTTCATTTATGTAGCATAATGTTCAAATGGGGCATCTTGGGGCTCAGCTTTGATGGCGGCACCAATGCAAAGGCAGTAATGTGAGCACGAGAAAGTCACCACGGACGAGGACACGAAAGCACAGGGGCTGGGGGAAGTGGGGAGAGAGAAACTCTATGAAGAGGTTTATCTGGAGTGAGCTGTTATATGTTACCTACTAGTACTGGAGGATCCTCAACAGAGGTAGACTCCTTCATCTCACACCTAGTGAGGATAATTTAGGCAACTGAGTCATGTTCGACCTGCCTGAGCACCTTGGCGGCAGAGCAAGCAGCTTCCCATGTCAGGCTGTATCAACAACACCCATGTTTCCCCTGGACCAGATGGAGGCCATTTTCTTGGGGGTTAGGCTCCCAACTGGAGGAGGCTAGAAATGATCCACCATTGTGCAGAAGCCCAGGAACAGAGCACAAGCAACACAACCTACAATAATGGAGACGCAGGGGAGAGGACCCCAGTGATGGGGCCCGGAACCTCCAAAAAGGAGCTTTTATTTCCTGGTGTCATTATACCCACACTTCTCACCCCTCCCCCAGTTTTTATCTGATAGAAATGAAAAGTGGTTATCAAGTAGAAAACAAAACACACAGGGTGTGCATTCAGATGGAAGTCTGACCTTAAAAAAGAATGATGACTACAGTTAACTGCGGGGCGCCAGAAAATCTAATATCTGAATTGACACTTTGTTATTAGCTTAAAGGGGTCATATACCAATCTTTTACCTAAGCA
The DNA here is from genome assembly GCA_004024925.1 of Scalopus aquaticus. Lineage (NCBI taxonomy): Eukaryota > Metazoa > Chordata > Mammalia > Eulipotyphla > Talpidae > Scalopus > Scalopus aquaticus. The sequence goes on along the minus strand of PVIJ01002077.1, from coordinate 143,056 downwards.
TAAAACTCATGATATCTTACATCCAGGGACAGAGAAAATTTGTCCTCATTGCCTAAAATTTTAAAGAATTGTACACCTTGAGTAGTCTGTTTCTCATATCCTAGAAATGCACTCAACATAGCAATCACACTTTTGATCACCTTCTGAGCCCTGACTGGTACAATATGTCTATTTATGAAAACTACCACCACCACATGAAAGGCATGAATATGAAAAGCCACAATTTCTAAGACTCAGACTACCAATCTTGACCCCCTGAAACTTCTGCAAGTCATCAAGGCATCTCTTTCCCAGATGGTGTTATCTCTTCGGTGACCCAAGGCTAGCCGACAATTTTTCACATATTATAAGCCACTGAGGCTTAGGGTTTTAAACTAAGATAGGAATATAAAAATACAGCACTTTGATATATCCATAGAATTTGCTAGCTATTCTTTTCTACACAGTAGCGATTACTTGCCATTTCTTTAGATGTTGGGCTACTAAATTTCTAAGATGACAGGGTTCTGATTCTTCTGCTAACAGAATCCCTTAGAAACATAAGTGGCCAGGGTGTGAATGTGGGCTATTATTCTCAGAGAGTTGAGGATGAGAGGGGGCTGGTGGCCTTGATTGCTACGTGGTTACCGGAAGTGGGCTGGACCATACTAAAGGGCCATAGGATCTTTGATTGTCAAAGTGAGCCTTCAAAATGACTTTTTTATTAACAAAAAAAAATGATTAATATAATTCTTTATCTTCAAAGTGGTCCTTTTGAAAAATTGTGATATTTCTACAAAAGATGACAATCTGCCAACACAGAATAACTTGTGAATGCAAATATTGCTCACTTCATTGTTCCTGGTTTCCTTCAGAAGCTACATAATCTTACTTTCTAAAAAATGTAGGCTGCAAAGTTAATAGAATTCAAAAGGACTACCTTTCAATCTGAAAAGTTATAAAGATGTGATTCTCTAAGTCTTTAAGGAAATCCAATTATAGACCTTTTTTTATTATTATTATTATTCAAGCAAAGACCAAAAAAGGAGCTTTTCTTTCCTGGTGTCATTTGCTCAGCAGGAACTCACCTTGACATTGAAGCTGATTTCTCTGCATTTCTCATTAAGAAGTTACTACCAGTTACCCAAACTCAGACAGAAACTATATTTAAACAGGCCTAGATTACTCTGTACACCCCAGACCTATGCTTTCACACTAGCTTATCGATGGAATTCAAGAATAGGACTAGGGAGAGGCAAGAGAAGAGCCTAGGGCACAAAATTTTAGGGTGACCAGTCTGGGGGCTGTGCCGATGCAGGTGAGAGGAAGCACCTCCTGAAACTTTATACCCTTGGCACCTCACTCCCTAAATCCTATCCTGATATTGGTGAAACTTGTTATCTGTAAATAAATCCAATCATTAGAAAGAAAAGTAAAATAAAATTTTATGAGCCTACCAAATTATATAGTTATTTTTGGATATGATTTAATAAGTCATGATTTAATATTTAATCTTCATATAAACAGGAAATTGAGTGAAGTAGGCATTGACTGATAAAGTCTTTCTGTGAATTACACAGACATAAAGTCACCCCAGAAAGAAAGTAGGAGTTTTTAAGTGTTCAAAACACAAAGGTATCTGGAAGCATTCACTTTTGCGCTAGGAGACAAGTTATTCATTTTGCCAAAATAGCTGGTACATTTAATATACTGAAATGAATATAACAATGCTAACTGTAATTGCACTTTTTTTTCCATCTTGTCATCATACTAATTAAACTTTTTACAATACATTTTTTATACTGATCCATTTCCCTTTACTAGGTTTTGGTTATAATCAGTTTTCAACCAATTTTTATAATGGTGCTATTCTATAACTTTACAATATATAGTATTCTGCCATTAAGTTCACAGAAGACTGTAGGCTAACTCTTGGGTTTATTCAAGCTCAGTCTGTGAAACCTATAGAGACCATGAGTAGCTATAAAGAACACGAGTATCAACCAAAAGGGAGATATTGGGTATTTACAGGACATTTTCTTTGCACATGTCATTTGGTTTATTGTTGTATTTTAATGCTAGCAATGCCAGAAAATGTAATGTGGCTATTGACAGCTGAAGATTTTATGGTTCCTTTCTAAGCTCATTGAGTAAATATAAAAACTATTGACATTTTCTGTTGTTTCCTAAGAATTCTAGCCATATTTCTTTTGCCACTTCATACTGATCATACTTGTTCCCTTTCATCAAGAGTGGCCAAGGAACAGCTAGAGAGTGTGTTTCTCTCTGAACTCAAGCTGGCAAACCATGAAGAAGCAACTGTTTGATGCTGTGGAATGACTGATGCAAGTAATCCCTAAGTCACTGACTAACAAGATGAAAACCACAGCACTCCAGTTGTTTCACAAGAGCTAAATACACATCACAAAGAGGATTACTGATTTCATTTTCCTCATAGCTTTAGACTACAGAATATTATCAGGATTGTTAATAGGCTCATCACCCCTAAACCAAATTGTGTGTGTTTCTCTCCATTGAATTAGTTTACCATCCTGTACAAGATCAAGGTGTTGGGTACCAAACAGATAATTGTTATGAAAAATCCCAAAAGTGTAATAGATATTTCTTTCTTGTTCACTTAATAGCATAATGCAGGGTTTGTATTAGAGGGGCATATTTCTTCCCAGCGTTACATCAGTGATCTGGGCTTTTTCCACCTTTGGGTTCTGCCATCCCCTAGGATTACAGAGTACACTACATCAATCATAAGGGTAAACAGAGACTGTGGTCCAGACATATTCTATTTTTACCATCCTTAGCCAAGAAATGATATAAATCATTTCCACTAATAGTCCACCAGCAGCAATAGTCATATGGTCCTACTAGAAGCAAAGGGATTGGCAAAGATGTCCTTGATTGTACAACCACTTTCCAGTGACAACTGCTACTGGCAGTACACATTTTAATGGACATCTCTCTCTCCCTAAGTGTTTCGCTCAACATAGAAATATTCAACAATCCATGACACCCACTGATCTAATTTTTCATTTTGTAGAAGATTATCTCAATAACATACCTACCCTGTACTATGTTATGGAAGTTTTTCCTAAAGTGCCCCACTTTTTGGAACTTTGGGGGTGCTCTTTAGTAGAAGAAAGACAGGGTGCACTAAATGTTATCCAGTATCCCAAAGATTCATTGAACTTTCCAAATATTGCTCTACCAGAGAAAATAGCATGGGCATTGAAGTATCAGTTTGATAATAATACTTTTATGTGCTGCTGTTTTGCCTGTCTTTTCTTACATTTTTATCTTTATCTTTAAAAATTCCCTGATTTTGAACATTGTTTGCATAACCTTCCATTCTTAAGAAAAAAATTATGATAAGGTTTAATATATAAACTGGCTCCCTCTCCTGCCTATTTACTCCATATTGGACACAGAGGTCCATGATGTATCAGAGATGGCAAGAACTTTGGACTTGATCCAACCCCAAGCTTTTCATTTTACAGATGAGCAAACATGCTAGCTAACATTATTGATTCTCCATTTTCAAATGGATTTTCCTTTTTATTCCAACTCTTTATCATTTCTCTTTACCATGTGGATGCTGAACCATTAGTTGAACTAGCTTCCTTGTGACTCATATACCCTTGTCTGGGTGTACTCATGAAATAAAAGGGTTTTTGTTATCCAAGCAATTTCCAAAGGAATATGGCAGGCATTATGTGCCCCATCTCGATGTTATTAATAAAAGTGATCTGCTAATATTTCTATTTAACAGTTGGCATTGTTTTTCTTTGACAAATAGTAGTCAGTCAAAATAAAATAATGCTCACTCACTCCCTCTCATTGGGAAGAGAAACTATAGAGAAACGCCCTATGCAACACCCTTGCCTTCGTTGGTTCATTTCTGTCATCACAAACTGGAATTATAGTTAATTATTCATAAAAGATTCATTTCCCCATCAATGTGCTCTCCAAATTCTCATTGACCTTCCCAAAGGATAATCACTGTTTTAAATATTTGCTTTCAAATATTAAAGATGTCAATTCTAACTCAATAAAGCTGGAAAACAAACAAACTAATTAACAAAAAGTTAAAGAGACTCTCACACCAAGGATATTTCAAGTTTCAATCTGGATATTTCTTTTTTTTTATATTTTCCAAGACTGGATGTTGAAAGTCACACTCTATGACCAAGGATTTTCATCACCTTGTAACAGAATATATTTCACTAAATGATTAGTCTACAAACATTGTTTCTCACTGAATATCCAAGTCCAACATCACTATCAGAGTATCAGATGTCACCATCTCTAAAAAACCTTCCCAAGCTCCTTCCTTCCCCACATGACATACTCAGAAAGTAGGTAAAATGCTCTTCCTTTGTATTTCCACAATAGCTTCTATTTATATCTGTCTTAATACTTATCACAGTGTACGTTTTAATCTATTCTGTTCTCTTTCAGATCTTAAAGATAGAAATTCAACCACGCACCCAGAAAAATATGGAAGATTGTTAATACATATTGATTAAATGAATGTGTAGGAAACATTTAACATGGTTTGAGTAAACCCAGTCATGCAAATTACTGCAGACTCCTAAGCCTAAGGCCTAAAAAATGAACAAAATAGACGACAGTAAGATTTTCTTTAATTGAAAAAACAATAGTGTTGTAATCAGATCAGTGGAGTCAACAGTGAAATATTTTAGGCTCCTGATAATCACTGAGTTCGCATATATAAATGTAACACTGAATATTTGTTCTTTTATTTGTTCAATTAAAGTATTAAGTGCCTAGTGATTACTAGGAACTGTAAATAGAAGGAAAAGTGTAACGATTTTGCTGGTGGATAAAATTCAAAGATGACTTTTAAGTTCATAATTAATTGACTTTTAAAAGATCCCTTTTCCATGATTTTTCCCATAGCATTCCCAAGGGGTTATAACCAAACACTCCTAACTCTACGATAATACCTTCTACTACCATGTTATTAACAGTCATCTCTGAGCCCAGCACTTTATGTGGGTTGTCACGTTCAGTCCTCACAACAACCCATGCTGAAGATGAGGTGCTGGAGAAGAGAAGTCATTTCCCCCAAGACCACCCAAGCCCAAGCAGTTGGTCATGCCACTTTACTCCTACATGTGGTTTCCAAAGAGCCTTCCCTTATTATAGAGAACATTTTATTTCTACATCATGTCTTTGACAAAAGCTGATTCAAGGTCAAGATTTTGCCCTTGTGTCTTCCTGCTGGCTCCTCACTTACCACTCTGTGCTCAGATATTCTGTCTCCCACAGTCCCACCTTTGGATGTCCCAAGATGCTTTGCCTGGTGCTCATTTCCTGCTCTATCCCTGAAAAAGGATGTGCACAATAATTTGAAACTCCAGCACAAAGAACAAGACAGCTCTGTGGAGCATGCCCAGGTGAGGGTGACAGGATCGGCACATTGGACCCCTATGCTCCCCATGAGATTGTAGAGCCCTTCAAGGCCTTCAAGGCCCAGAGATAAGCCACCTGGTTCTGAAGGAGGTAAGGTCCTGTGGTGGGGTCGGGCTACCGCCTCCCATCTGGCTGCAGTCCACTGACCCTGGCAGACTTCCGGTGAAACTTTCTCCAGCCTGATTGATCAAAGGGAAGCCTGCCACCGTGCAGAGAGGCTCTGAGGCTTGCAGAGGAGAAAGAATATAAAGTGAGGCATGGAAGGGGTCCCAGAGGACATCTCTCCCAACAAAAAGTAAAAGAATGCAGGTATAAAAGCCCCACGATTTCTCTAACAGTATGTAAAAAATACAGGTTGCTAGTTTGTCATATCGTAAACGTTTTCCCCACTGACTCTGAAGCCTTCGTGAGCTGAACCAAATCTGAATTAAAAGAGACTTCAAAGGAAGCTTAACTGTTGGTCACAAGGGGTAAATTTCCCTGTACTGCAAAAGGGAAGGCTCCCTGGAGGGTGCTAAGTGGTAGGGTCCTTTCAGTAGCTCAATACAGTAGAAAATCATAAGTCTTCACACACCAGAGCTGGATGCTACGACCACCTTCACCAACTTGCTCAAAGTCGCAGTAAAACAAGAATGCAAACCCAAAGCTGTCATCACTGATGACGGATTTACTGACTTCGGAAGGCCGCTCCTCTTTTTAATACTTCCCTCCCCTAGTCAGCGCGTGAATGCGCAGATACATGCCACTAAAGCTCAGAAAACTTTCCACAACTGCTGTGCTTCTGAGTAAGAGTCACCTTCTCAGAGAGTGGGACACCTTCAAACACGTGTGCATTTGCAGGCAAAGCAAGAGGTAAGTGTCCAGATTCCCCTGGGGTTCTGCTCACACTTCCACACCCAGCTTCTGCTCTGGAGATTTCCAGAAGGATGAGCTCACCCTGCAAGGGGAGAGGCATTCCCACACTGTCCCTATTAACTGAGACTGGATTTCCCCATCAGGGAAATTGTAGTATGTGTTTAATACACATTCCCACAGTGCTATGTGCCGAGCCCTATTCTAAATGCCTTACAAATATTAATTCACTTAATCATAACAACAAGCAAATGAGAACATTCTAACTCCAGAGTCTAAGCTCTTCTCCACCCTGCCCTAATTCTCTTTCTCCTATGAAAACAAAATACATATCCTTCTTATCTAAGCTCTTCCTCTAGGTTTGATATGCCCAGCAGGAATTATAAGTTATTAGTGCTTCAAGGGGCAGTTCCACAAGCTTACCAAAGACAGATGGGGGAAAGGAGGAAGGACAGAAAGAAGCTCAGGAGCCACTGAATCAGCTCCTGCTCGCATGGGCAGTTAACTCACTGGCTTTGTTTTCCTTTGCCATTTTTTTTAGTTGCTATCAGGAAATCAGAGAGCTTCCAATGAATCTGCTGCTTGGAGTTATCCTTGCTACACTCTTCCTGGCTCTTTTATGTCCCCAATAGTTGTTACTTGGTTTCACGACTTCTGAAATGCCTCTGGACTCTGTTTCATTATGTAGAGTCAGGCAGAAGACAGACAGAGGTGTGTGAAGTGGAGCTGAAGCTGGCACCAGGTCTGTGGTGTCTGCGGTAGTTTATTACTGCTGCCAGCAGAAGCGAAATCTGATCCTGGCAGATGCAGCCTGCTGTGAATCAATATTTTACAGGTAGTATACTTTGAAGAGATGACATCAAGACAGAATCAAAAGAGAGAAGGGAGAGAGAGAGAAAGAAAAGGCACAAGTAGGAGCAGAGAATTTATCCTGACATCCTTTGACAGTCCTTCCCACAAGGAGAGAGAGGAACAAGCCCGGCAAGGGGAGCCGACACCCCGACGTGGGGGAGTACAGCCTCCTTGACAAAAGCCATTACTCCCACTTGCCTTCACCACACACATGCTATCACAAAAGGGAAAGTGCAGCTGTGATATTGTTTGGACCAAAGAGAGTCTGTTCTTAGGAGCAGGCTGAGAAACACCCAAAGACACAACAGGAAACAGACCTTCTCCTCCCTGGTTCACAGACAGAAAAGTGACAAGCACAGCGTGAAGAAGCGAGTGGCCCTGCACAAGCTTGGCCTAGTCTGTGCCTTCCAGATGTCCTTGGGGACTAGAGGAAAGCATTCTAGAGCCTCAAACTTGGGGGGAGGGGGGATAAAGGGTAGAGACGGGAGTTTGCTAGGGTTTGAAGGATCCCAATAGACCCAGGAAGAAAAGCTCTCCTTCCAGCATGCCTGCAGGCACAGACACTGACAGAGAGACAGCCAACCAGGCTGAGAGGACTGAAGTTCTGCCCAAGGGCAAAAGGAACTGTATTCCTATGTGACCTAGAATGGTGGGACGGGGGCTTCCCAAAAAGCGAGGATTATTTTGATAACAATCAGACTTCTCCTTTAGAGAAAGTAGAAGAGAGATGCAGAAACTACCCCAAACCCCTGCCTTCAAGGGAGAATTGAGATATTTACACATTCTTCTCCAACACAAGGACAATTAATGAGTGTCCGAAAGATAGACGGATGATGCAGAAATGGATTTCAGAAAAGACAGAGGTCTCTGGTATCCTAAACGTGTGATCTGAAAGGAGTCTTAGTTTAAGGAATGAAGGGTTGACAGTGGGTTTGGGAGAAGTTTCAGGACTAGAAGGATAGGTTGGATCTGGGTGTAGCAAGATGCCCTGAATTTTAACAAGTGGAGACATCCTGGATTGAGGAAATTATTTAAATCAGTATTTCTCAAATTGTGTCCTGATGAACATAAGCCACACAAGAGAGATATATGAGTAGCTTCTTTGACATGTTAGTTACATGGAGGTAAAAATTAACAGAGAGGTAAAAATGGGCATTTTGGGGGGCAGGGGGGAAGGAGGAGAGATTAAAGTCCATAGAAGTTAGAACTTTTTAAAAGGCAAATCTGAGGGGCCTCCCTGGTGGCGCAGCGGTTGAGCGCTGCGCTGTGGAGCTGTTGGCAGCGGCGACTCGAGTTTGACGCCCGGCCGGGGAGAATCACACATGGTGCAGCAGACCTCTCCTGCCTCGCCCGCTGCTCCCCTCAGCAGTGTACTTCTGATCTGCCTGTTCTGCTCCCCACTCTGTCTCTGGTGAACCCTCTCGCCGCCCCACGCCTCTGGCCTGTACCCCAACTTGTATGTATAAATAAAAAATAAATCTTTAAAAAAAAATAAATAAAAGGCAAATCTGAGCATTCCATATCCCTTCTTCAAAACCTTCATGGTTTCCCACTGCCTTTAAGCTATCTTAAGATAGTTGTCGTATGCTCCTCTCTGACATCATTTTGAATTTGTCTTTTCCCTTGTGGACTCAGCCCTGATCTTTTCCTCCAAGTCCTTGAATGAATAACATTCTTTCTAATATCTAGGTCTTCGTGTGGATGGTTTTCTCTTACCTGTGAATTCCTAAAAAAAAAAAAAACCTTTCAGGCTTGTTTTAATGAGAACCTTGAGTCAGGTCATAGCCCCACAGCATGTGCTTTTCCCTCCATGACTCTCACGTCATTAGGGTTGCATCCTCAAGATCTCTCGCAGCCCCCACTTGCTGAGTGCTCAGTAGCACTAGGTAGAAGATGAGTCTCAAAACATCAACTAGAGCCAGGTCATGGAGGGCTTTGAATTCCAGGAGGAGACCAGATGTCACTAGTAGACAATGAGTGGGCAGTGGTGGCTAGGGGGAGGTAAGACCGGCTTGGCAAGGAGTTGGCAAGGTGGTCTGGAGCAGAGAGAGGCTGGTGACAAGAAAATATGTTACAGGAACTTTGCAAGAGCATGACTACAGGTAATGACTCTGATCTAGCTAGTGCTAAGGAATCTGAATTGGAAAGAGAGGCTGGAAAAGAAAGTCTGTAAAAATAGACTCCATAAGCCTCCACAGAGGTGAGCACAGAATGGTATTAGGAGAAGGAGCTGAGGGTGAGAGGAAGGATCTGGGACAGGAGGAGGATAGGGGTTCCATTTTGGAATTTTAATTTTCAGGTGCTAGGGAGACATCATGTAGATTTGACCCTCCCTGGAATTCATTACCCAAACCTGGGAACCTGCCTCACCTGCTCTCTCACTACCACCCACAAATCTTGTCATTAGTCCTCTCAAAAGGTGCTTCAACTTGGTTCTTTCCTCTCCTCTCACCACCTGAAAACTGCCTTTATGCAGGTCTTGTCACCTGTCATCTGAATTTCATATGTATTGTTTTTGTTTGTTTGTTTGTTAGTTTTTTTATTTATACATACAAGCTGGGGTACAGGCCAGAGGCGTGGGGCGGCGAGAGGGTTCACCAGAGACAGAGTGGGGAGCAGAACAGGCAGATCAGAAATACACTGCTGAGGGGAGCAGCGGGTGAGGCAGGAGAGGTCTGCCGCGCCATGTGTGATTCTCCCCGGCCGGGCGTCGAACTCGCGTCGCCGCTGCCAACCGCTCCACAGCGCAGAGCTCAACCGCTGCGCCACCGGGGAGGCCCTGAATTGCATATGTATTGTAATAGTGTCATCTTGACTGACATAATTGGGTGTCCAGTTTGAATAATGGTCAAACGTTAGTGTGTGTGTGCGTGTGTGTGTGTATGCGCACATGTATGTGCATGCACATGTTTAGATGAGGCTGACTTTCAAGTAGCAGACTTAGGAAAGCAGATTATTGCCCTCCCGATGTGGATGGCCCTCGTCCAACCAGTGGAAAGCCTGACTATAATAACAGGCCAACCCCCCTGAGTCACAAAAGAAACTCCTCCTGCCTGACGTGAGGTGGAATATGGATCTTTTCTGGCCTTCAGACTCAAAGGCAACTTTAGTTTTTCTTGGTCTTGAGTCTGCAAGTTTTTGGATTGGGACTACCTCCACTGGCTCCTCTGTCCTCAGGCCTCAGACTCAAGCTAAAACAGCACATTGGCACGCCTGGGCTTGCAGAGCTTGGGACTTCTCCCTCCATAACTGTCGATCTTTGTCTCCCTCTCTGTCTCCATCTCCATCTCTCTCTCTCACTCTCTCTGTCTCTGTCTCTCCCCCACCCCCACCCCACAGCCCCTGGCAATGGTAATGTCATACCATTCTCATGGGAGATGGTATCTCATGGTAGTTTCAACCTGCATCTCTCTTATTAGACATGACGAACATTTCGTCATGTCTTTTGCCTTCTGGGTATCCTCTTTGGTGAATTAGGCTGCCTGTTTATCTGGTTTTCTTTTAATTGGACATCAGAAAATTTTATTTTACAAATGTGGCATGACTCACACTGTATTTTTTGGACACTGGTCTAAATGGCAAAATACTTTCCAGGTCAAGCATCATTAAACCAGCATCCATAGGATTCATACTGAGTAATTTATTATTTTCCCACAGAATGAAACCACAACCCATCCTTGTTTTACTTATCAGTAATAAAGTTATATTCCAGGTGTTTTCTAAAAAATATTCTTCTGGGTTGAGCTGCACTGAACTGAGCATGCAGGCAGGGCAGGAGGGCAGCTGTGCCAATAAAGGAGAAGGCTTGTTTTTTGTTGGTACAAAAATCAGCAATGGAAAGGGTAGAAAACAGCAGTGGACAGAGAGAGACAGGCCACTGGAGGATTAGGTGAGCTTCCTGCAACTGTCAACATCCCAGCATGTTGACATGCTTCACAAAAACCCTAGTGGGGAACGAGGGTATGAGATACTTTGTTAGTCTAAATCATCCAACTAAATATTCTCTTCACAGCAGGCCTCAGTCAGTTCCCATCTAAAAGAATAAAAACTGTCCTTGGAAAAAAATGAACCATCAGGTGCTGTTTAGGAATAATTTGCATCTTCAAGAACATCATCCCAATTGAAAGAATCTTTTACTGACAGATACATTAGGACTCAGTTTCTGAGCAACATCTTTGATAAGACTTTGGCTTAAATATGATTGGGGGAGTAAGATGGGATCCATTGTAAAATTTATCCAACAGTTTTGTGCTTTTTAGGCAAATAAGCAAACAAATATTCAGTCAAGACTCTTCTTAAAGACTTTCTAATAAAGAATAATAAAACATATTCTTGCCAATTGAGGCTATTCAGGGTTGTGTATTTTTCTTTCCATACTGCAAGCAGTCATAAATTGGGTTCACCTCATTCATTCTTTTCCCTCCAGTCAGTCCACTTCTCATTAGCACATACAACTGGTTCCCACTGTGGAAAATTATTTGTTGTCTTGAGAATAACTCCTTTCCACCTTCACTGTCACTAGCGGGTGGCCGGACCAGAGAGCACCAGGTAAATTATCTCCATGCCGCCTCACCCCTCCCTATCAGAGGTGCTTTCCTCTTGCATGGAAGTGAATGCATGGTGAAACCTCACTGCCACTTTCCTAACCGCCTAGAGCCTTCAAGGCAGCACTGAGGGTACAAATTTTGACTTACTCGTTTCCTTCCTAAGCTTGGTAGAAGCCACAGGTAAAAAACAGCTTGTGTTGGGAAGGTCATTTTGTGACTCTTAAGACCCATAAACTGGAGGGACTTAACATACTTGATTATAACATAAGGAGCAAGAAAGAATGAATGTCACTCATTGTTATATGGGAAAGCCTAGAAAATATAGTAATTGTGCATGACAGACAAATATTAAAAACCTAGGGTGAACACCCACCCCAGTTTATTTCTGTTTTGAAGGAATCATTAATAGAAACCCCTTTCATTCTCAAATACACCCCTCTTTAGACAATAAAATATAGGGCCACCCTATGGAGCCCATGAAATAAAATGAGCAAAATAACTGGGCATGTGACCCACTCAGTTCTGTTGCCTCACTTCTATCAATCACTCATAAAAGCTGTGTGTGCTAACCAAATGTTGCAGGACCATAATTATGATTTCCATCGGGAAGTGACCATTGATTAGGAAATGGAGTTCTTTTTATTGGAGAAGTGTAGGGCTAGCCAGAGGTTAATGGGGACAAAAACAGGCTGGCCTAGAATCCTTGATAGATTAATGCTAATTTGCATAGTGAAGGTTAAGTGCTATGTGGGCTGCCAAAGGAAATGCAAGTGTTTCAAATGATTCTGGATAAACAGGAAGGTCAAAACGGGAACAGGGCAACCCGTGCTCTGCTCCAGCTCATGTTCTCGGGGGCTGAAATGGGACCGAGCTCCTCAGTTCTTGACAGCTCACCCAACATTGGCAATCTGGGGAGAGCAACAGGAAACAGTGAAACATGCTTTTACAGGATTTGCCAAGGCCTCTGAAGGGGGTAGATGTCAAAATACCTAACAAGAAGCACAGGCCAGTCAAGCAATGCTCCCTAGAAACAGCTGTGTGGCCATTGTGTTCTGACTGAGAAGTGCTGCCACCCACAAAGCCAGGCAAGGTCTGCCTTTACCCCACTGCCGACCACAACCCGTCATTCACTGTGCTCCAGCTACCCTGACCCCTTTCCAGCTCCTCAAATAAGTCAAACTCATCTCCACCTCTGAGCATTTTGCTGTTCCCATTGCTTGGTATGGGGGTTCTCCAGGTCCTGGAATGAATGAATCTGTGCTTTCTGTAGGGTGTCAGTACAGAAGATGATTCGTTAAAGGGCTCTAACTGAGAACCCCATTTAAAGAACCATCCTCCTGGGATAGTCTCTGCCAAGTCTCCCATTTATTTCCCTCACTGTATCTCACAAGGTGAAATTATCTTATTTGTTTCCTTAGTTATTCCTAGAATGTGCTCCGTGAGCAGTGTAACTCCTATTTTTCTGGGTCATTTTATCATTGTACCATGATGGCAGCATCTGGCATATAATACATGTTGAGTGAGGGACTGATTGATTGATTGATTGACATCTACAGAGGAAGGGGCACAGTGATCCCCAGTGGAGGACTATTGTCCCAAAGCTGCCTTATCAACCTCATCCCGACTGAGCCAAAAAGCTCTGCACACAGACAAAATAGCCTGGCTAAAAGACCTTGCTACCAGATACCCAACAGAAGTCCAGTGCTGAGCAATAAAAGGAAGTCCAATTTCTTCTCAAATGCTCTGAACACAGATAAAAAACTACACAAATGCCAGCAAAGTGTGTCCATCATCTCCAGTTATTAAAGGTTCCATTCACACAAGCAAAGTAAAACTGGGGTAGGAGGAGGTTGACTCAATAACTAGGGAATTCATGGAAAAAGACTTATTGAGAAAAGAAGATAGGGAAGGGGGGTTTAAGGAAGTTGGAGGGATGCAGAGGGCAATGTCCTAAGTAAATGTGGTCTGTGGTCTATTCTGAGCATAGTTGATGCTCCTTCACTCTCCATTTCCCACTGGACAAGAGGCGCAGCCTTAGTCTGAGGAAGTTGCTTAATCCCTTCACGTTTAGTTTTCTCATCTGGAGAATAGTAATAGCGAGTGACCTCCTTAGGTACTATGAAGAGTGAACACTTTTGCAGTGAAGATGGCTTCGAATCTAATAAGCAGGGTAGTTTGATGGCCTCAAGTAGGCCAAGTGATGACATAGAAAACTTCCAAAAGACAAATGTGGTTATCAGATTGCTCCAAGACTCCCTCCCTGCTTAGAGGGAAAAATGAGAAGGGGCCATCAGATCTATTCCCTGGAGAGGAAAGGCACTTTGGTTTTATAATGTGAGATTTTCCTGAGAAGGAGAAACAATTCAATCATACAAAAATGCAAAGACATTCTATCTTTTGTAAGAATTTTACAGGAAAAAAAAATTCAAGTTATGAATATTTTGACATCTCAACCAGCTGAATAACAGAACTGTGGTTAGTGTCAACTGAAGGGGTTAATGGGGCATCACCCTCCCTATGTCTTCAGGAGGAATCACCTTCGAGCTGTGAGAGTGGAGGTAAAGAAAGCCAAGCATTTTTAATTACTCAGTTTATATAAAAACTGATTTCTATGCACTTTTTTTTGAAGGATACCATCTGAAATAGTCATTCAAACTCTATCTTTGATTTAATAGTAACAATAACAACAATAACAATAACAGTAGTAATAATAATATCCATGTCACAGAGACCAGTGCTCCTAGGTAGAGAATGGCACGGTGATAATGGTTAATAGCATGTTAAACTTGACAGCGTTATTTTGGTTAGGTATAAAAGGCGTTATTTTATTTGGCCATAGGATTAAAATCTGCTTTTTAAATTTTAATGGGAAATGAAGCTATATCTTTTTCTCAAATTTTTTGACATATTCTTCATCAACTTATGTATTCCTAGACGAATTCCTGATGTGCATATATAATCTGTGCTTTCAGAGGTGCTTGTTTGTGAATTAACATATAATGGAGCAAAGAAAATTTCAAAATTTTCAACCTGGAACCTTTGTTGTTTGGGAACTGAGATCTAGATACATACATATGACAGTATTATAATCTGTGAGTGACAGTTTGAAATATTCTAGGATAAATATAAGTTACTAACAATTTGGCTATTGTTTGAAGGCTCTGATATGGAGGATTTAGGAATAAATTCAACCTTATATAACTCCCCTGGTGAGCATCCAAAGGTTGTTCTTCTGGGATCTTCTTCATTGTGTTACCTTTATACTCATAACAGCAATGCTTTGTATTTGAGTCTTTTGTTTAAGATTTTCCATTAGGTAACTTTAACAGCTGACTAACCAACCCCTTATCAATTGCACTGGGTTGTTTTCCCTCCTGAGCCCTGGAGCTGATTGGTCCTACAAATGCCACAATTCACAACACTTGCCTGAGTGTATAGTGAATACCCTTTCTGAGTCTACGTGACTGTGACTTTTCCCCCTTTCCTTCCTTGACACCTGTTCATGTGCATTCCTTCTACAGGATACAGAGAATTGTTAATAAAGACAGTTCTCAAAAACTGCCAGTCTGTGCTCAATAGGATAAGTGAGGAAAAATCTATTTGACCATAGAATCCCACTCCAGAGTTACCCCAGAGTCAATTTGTAATACCAGATATTAATTCTAACCATCTTAATGTTTCCACATCATTATACAGTTCTTGTAAAATTAGATTTTTTGTTTCTTTGTTACTGATATTTAAAATTTTAAAACTGACTAACATGCTTGTTAAAAAGTTTTAATTTCATAATAAATAGTAGCAAACCTTGACATCTTATTCCAGTTCACTTATTGTTAGCTTTTATTAATATTTGGTTTTCTATGTATGAAAGTAACATTACATACACACATATAGTTCAGAAAATATAGAAAAACATGAAAACAAAATAAAATATCACCTGGAATCCCACTACTTGAATTGGATGGCATTGCAATTGATACATTTTCTTCCCTTTTTTCTCTGACTATTCATTTACAAGTAAATAAACAAATCAGCTCATAGTCAAATAAATGCCCTGCTGCATAGTAATCCTTTGCTAGGAAGCCATAAAAGAAAGCTCAGCTCCACCCATAAGAATCTGCCTCTGGATCGTGAAAAGGATGGCACTTCCTTGAATAAACATATGTTAAGCACCGCCTTGTGTTCAGCACTCTACTATGTGCAAGGAACACAGAGATAAAGGGTCCAATGTCTGCACAGCCAACAGTGCAATGAGAGAAGTAATGGGCACAACATGGTATGAGGAGCCATGGCAGAGGTAATAGCAGAGCAAGGGGAGAAGATATCTTTCTAGAAAGGCTGGCACTGGCACAGACTTTAGTCTCAAAGGACTACAAAAAGCCAGGTAAGCAATGAAAAACACACCTGCCACACAGAGGGAGCAAACAGTAAGTGCAAAACATTAGCATTAGACAGATTATTTCACACAACTGGACTAACCAAATGGCTTATCAGCTAGAGATAAGGTCATCTTGGTTACTTTGTCCTAAGGTTTTAGGGAAACATGCTTCTTTTATTTGGATCACTGTGTCAAAAGTTAAGGTATTGGCATCAAGACAATATTGATCTTCTGCTCTGAAGTTATGACCTACAGACTTTCCCCAAGTCCCCCATGGACTTGAATCAATTATTTTTAAGAGTGGCCAACATCCAGCTTGGTTGAAGACACAAAATGCCAGCTTAGAAAGGAAGCAATCTTGATCAGGTTCCAGTTTTTAACTTGAAATCTATCCATCAAATTATCTATTGAGGCGATACCTACTTATGACTTCCTACATTGTCCACTTTAATAAAAAGTCACGTAGAGGCAAGAGAATGAATAATGTACGTATCCTCTAACACGTGTGTAGCTATGTTTCTTTATGTCTAGAGAGTCCTCATTATCACCAGCCTTCTGAACAGTGGCCATGTTGAATGTTAATTCTATGAACAGAACAGTAATGGGCAACTAACGGGACAGGTTAGATCAGGGAATGCCAGGGAGACGTCATTTTACCTGTCTGATCCTGCTGACTGGTAGCGCCTGACTACCAGCCTGAGGCCAGCAAACTTTTTCTGTAAAGGGCAAGATAGGAAATATGTTAGGCTTTACAAGCCATTACAGTCTCTCTGGTAATTATAACTCTACTGCCACAGTGTGAAAGCAACCACAGATAATACATAAACAAATGGGCTTGACTGTGTCTCCCCAAAATTTTATGTACAAAAACAGTCAATGGGCCAGAAATGGTCTGCTGACTCCTGCCTGGGGCACCAAATGGAGAAGAACCTAAGGCTGCATCTTGAGTAATAAAAGTGAGGACACGAACTTGCAGTCTTCAAGTTATATTAATTCCATCTGGAGCTGAAACTTGAAAATACAACAGTCACATATCTGTCCCCCAGCAATAGGGGAGTCGGGGAAATAGTAGACTTTGGTTTTGTCTTGAGAAACAGTACTCACCATGTGGGAAAATGTCAAAATTTAGAAATGCTACCCAAAACATATTGGGCAAGTATGGCAGACAGAATCCACAACATCTCCCAACCTGGATTTCTTCCCTATAAACTTGACAACCCTGTTGTTCTACTAAGTCACTAAGTAAGATCATTTGTAAATATCATATGTCTAACTTCTAAAATAAGTAAAAATATTTTACCTCAACATAATTAGTTATCTTAAAACTTTCCAGAATTCCAACCTAATATGTGAGCAGCTGTTAAGATACATAATAAATATGTGGTTTAAATTCTAAAGTTATCACTGTCATAATTCTTTACTGTGTTTTCATCCCACTTCTAAAAATAATTTCTCCATACACTAAGGGGTAAAGGAAATCAGGGAAAAGTAACTCATCTTAATAACAAAAACATTAATCAGAGAGACCACCTCCTAGTCAGACTTTTACTATATACAGAAAACAATTGATGGCATTTTGTTCTCTTTGTAATTTTTGAATCTTTCTCTTCCTTACTTTCCTTTCTTAAAAGTAAAGCAGGTCAGAGGCCATGGTACCACGTGTGTCACCTTTGCAGTCCTGACAAGTGTCCTTTACACCTTGGCAACTTTATCACCTACAGTCAGCTGTTTCCATAAGCCAGGCAGGCATATTAATAGAAGCTGGTGTGTTGGCTCCTTGCATGCCTTTATTGCCATTCTCATCTTTGTCTACAAAGGAGGAGGCTCTTTTATAGTTGTGGAGATAATTGATTCACTAGACTTTCCTCAGGTCTTTCAAAAAGCTTCTCACCTTGTAACTTATTACAATTGTAAGCTTCTCTTGCAATTCAAACAGTAGGGTAATTTTTCAGACATGGCGAAAGCTTCCCTGCTCTCATTTTTCTTTGTTTTTTAAATTCATTTAATTTATATTTTTTGCATTGTGTATTCCCCTTGGCAACCTACCCCCAATTCACCAGTGACCCATCACCATTGTCTCTTGTGCTCTTTTCTTCCCCATTTTGAGCCCTTATCCTCCCCCTCCCTTGCTGGGTGTCTCTCTCTTGTTTGGTTCCCCTATATTCCTGTTATGAGTGAGACTATTCGATATTTTTATCTTTCTTTCTGGCTTATTTTGCTGAGCATAATCCCTTCTAGCTCCATTCAGGTTGCTGCGAATTTCATGTCTTTATCATTTTTGAATGCTGAATAGTATTCCACTGTGTATATGTACCTCATCTTCTTGATCCAGTCATCTATTTTTGGGAATATAGGTTGTTTCCACACCTTAGCTATTGTAAACATTGTAAACCTTAGCTATTGTAAACATTGTAAACTGCTGCAATAAACATAGGGGTGCATGTATCCTTTTGGATTAGTGTTTTTGTGTCCTTTGGGTAGATTCCCAGAAGTGGTATTGCCGGGTCATATGGAAGCTCCATTTTCAGCAGTTTGAGGAAACGCCATATGGCTTTCCATAGTGGTTGGACCAGTTTGCATTCCCACCAGCAGTGTAGGAGAGTTCCTTTTTCTCTGCATCCTCGCCAACATTTGTTGTTACCTGTTTTTTTAATGTGTGCCATTCTTACTGGCATGAGGTGGTATCTCACTGTGGTTTTGATTTGCATTTCCCTGATTATAGGTGATGTTGAGCATTTTTTCACATACCTGTTGGCCATTTGCTTTTCTTCTTTGGAGAAGTGTCTTTTTAGTTTTTCTGCCCATTTTTTGACTGGATTGTTGACTTTGTTTTTGTTGAGTTGTGTGAGCTCCTTGTAGATTTTTGCTGTTGGTCCTTTGTCGGTTGTATTGTGTGCAAAGATTTTCTCCCAGTTAGTATGGTGTCTGTTTGTTTTGATTAATGTCTCTTTTGCTGTGCAGAAGCTTTTTAGTTTGATGTAGTTCCAGCTATTTATCTTTTCCTTCACTTCCTCTGCTTTTGGAGATGTGTCTTTAGAGATTTTGCTGAGATGGATGTTGTGTAGAGTTTTGCCTATTTTTTCTTCTCTAAATTTTATGGTTTCAGGTCTTACATCAAGGTCTTTTATCCATTTTGAGTTGGTTTTTTGTGCATGATGTGAGGTAGTAGTCTAGCTTCATTTTTTTGGCATGTAGCAGTCCAGTTTTCCCAGCACCATTTATTGAACAAACTAACCTTGTTCCATTGCATGTTCTTTGCTCCTTTGTCAAAGACCAGTTTTCCATATATAAGTGGATTTATTTCTGGGTTTTCTATTCGATTCCATTGGTTGATGCATCTGTTTTTGTTCCAGTACCATGCTTTTTTAATTATTATGGCTTTGTAGTGTAGTTTGAAGTCAGGGAGAGTAATCCCTCCATTTTCTTTTTAGTCAGGAGAGCTTTCCCTTAAAATCCTTGGAATAGAAGGAACATACCCTAACATAATTAAAGCCATATATGACAAACCCACAGCAATATTATCCTCAATGGTGAGAAGCTGAAAGCCTTTCCCCTAAGATCAGGAACAAGTCAAGGATGTCCACTGTCACCATTGCTTTTCAATATAATACTGGAAGTCCTAGCGAGAGCAATAAGACAAGAGAAAGACATACAAGGAATCCAAATAGGGAAAGAAGAAATCAAACTGTCACTATTTGTAACAATATGATAATACACATAGAGAATCCTAAAACCTCCATAGAAAAATTACTCAAAATTATAGACCACTTCAGTAAAGCAACAGGATACAAAATGAATGCACAAAAATCAGTAGCCTTCCTATATGCAAACACTCAGTCTGAAGAAGAAGAAATAAAGAGAACCACCCCCTTCAAAATTGAAACAAAAAAATCAAATACCTGAGAATAAACCTAACAAAAGAGGTAAAGGACTTACACAAAGAAAACTATAAGACACTATTAAGAGAAATAGAGGAGGACACACAAAAAAAATGAAAAGACATCCCCTGCTCATGGGTTGGAAGAATTAACATTATAAAAATGGCTATCCTACCAAAAGCAATTTACAGATTCAATGCTATTCCGATAAAAATCTCACATGCTTCAAAGAAATAGAACAAACATTGATGAAATTCATATGGAACCACAAAAAAACTCGAATACCTTCTCTCATTTTTCAATGTGGGCTTCTGCTCACTGTTCTCTGTGCTAAGGAATCTCCATCCCTGCCATCATTCATTACAATGTTTGCAATTAAATATTTCAAATTGGCTGCCTCCCTCAAATCTTGCCAAGTCTTCCAGAGCACATTTCAACTAATCCAGAAGTCGGTGGCTGACATTTTTTTAAGAAAAAAATATATAAAATATGCATTTGCTCCTCATAGTCAACTTTTCTTACCCATGGAGAAATCACTCTATATATACCATATACACAAAGCTTATCAAAATCATATTTATCTTGTTCATTACTGCTTCCCCAACAACAAGTTGGGCCTAGGATATAGGAAGCTTCAATAAATACCTGTTGAGTTTATAAATCATTGAGATAATAAATCTTAAATGTCTGTTTACACTGTGGCAAATTTCTCTTCTGAGCCACTGTATTCTGTGGCACAAATGCCCACAACAGCAAATGTTAGATAAAAATGTGAGTCCCGACAGTGGTAATTGAATTTGCCACCAGTATCTTAAAAATGAGAGAAACTGAAAGTTATTCCCCAATAGTCTAATTATTCGATTACAACATTATATTTGTAACTAGCTCCCCTAAATATATCATAACCATGATGAAATAAAGAATGTAATACATTTTGGCCTGCCCCTGCCACCCCATTGGTAGCCAAACAATAAATACTGACTCACTCTCTGGTCCTCACTTTTTGAGCCATTGACTAGAGGAAGTGGATTGCTTCATTTTCCACTGTGTAATGCAACATGGATCTTTAACACCTGGTTAGTAGTGGAAGTTCACAAATGAATTTCAGAGAGTTAATACAAAAGTGATGTTTAGATGTGTGAAATATACTAACAGGAGAAGAATTTGTTGCTTTTTGTCAGCTTCTCAAATAAATTTGAGACCAATAAAATCTCTGGTCTAAATGCAACAAAATGTCACTGTGTGAGGATTTGTTCTCAATTTGATGTGGCCTGAATTAAAGCAGTCTGAAGAGAACTGGCGGTGGGTAGAATTTCTAATTTTACTGAGAATACTTTAGTAGTATAAGCATCATAGACTCAAGATGTTAACAACACACCATTCACCAAGAACTGTGCTCTATAAGGCCAGGTGTAAGAAATTATGAATCCAACTCAGTCAAAGAAGAAAATGACCTGTTAAAGGTGAGATTTAACCTAAAAGTTCTGCCGAAAATGCCAAATTCTACCAAGTGGTCCATACACTTACCCAGGAAAGTTAGGAGCTGAAGGCATCATGTGGCATGTCTGAGGCCTGGATTTTGGTCCATGGTGATGGTGCAGAGTAAAGTTGTCACAGGATCTGCTGGAAATCAAATGGGCAAAGGACAGACATAAAAATTCAAGTAATATAGGAGACCTGAATTTCTACAAAACAAAAGCCAATAGAGCCATACTTAGAAAGAGAGGTCCTTTTTGAGCAAGTATAGCTAAGCTCTTCCCATAAACACACTGAGCTCTTCCCCACTTCCAAATGGTGTGTTTGTCTCTGAAACCCACCAGCGTTACAGCATTAACCCATCTTTCTCTTGTCAGCTTGAGTCACCGTACTCGCTCACTCAATGTAGAGGAAAGTGTCAAAAGCTTCTTCCCTCACCACTCACCAAAATAGGGTTTCAGTGAAGGCGTTTGCTTTGGCTGGGGTCAAAACATATTTTTTCTTGCTCATGTTCTAAACAAAGGTCTACTGCCTAAGAAATACATTATCTATAAAGACTGGGGAGGCTCAGAACCAGCCTTCTAAAAAAACTATTTTCTTACTCTAAAACAAGAGAGAGAAGTGAGCAGAGAGCACAATGGACTAGGGTACTGGAGGACGAGTGCTTTCATGTGTGTGCACTATGTAGGGAGTCATGCATTCTCGAATACAAACAACAATGTAAACCAACATTAATGCAATAAAAAATAAAATAACAGGATATCAACCGTGCTTTTTACTACTTATCAGGATATATGTATAACCCAGTTTCTTCAAATAGAGTGTATTTTTAAAAATAAAAGCTCAGGGGAAAGAGTTTTCCTAAACACACACAGAAAGCTAAGTACAAAAATCCAGAATCTCTTTTAGCAACAAGCCTAGGTGTCACATTGGAAGGTGGACGGCAAGGTCGGAAAACAATGAGATATAGAACAGGTTTTGTTTGATCTGTAGCATGGAAAAAAGGTAGAAAGAAAATTCGGGAATGTGGCTTTCAGATGGACTTAACTTGATAGTTGAAACCCAAAGTAACTAATATTTAGATAATTAACCTAAGAAAGTATGTCCTGAGTAGAATGGGGTTTTATATTTTCAATTACATAGAAAATTGTCTCAAATTTCCATTTCTTGTTACAAGTATAAATGTAGGCAGAGATATTTACTGATCAGGATTGCATCAGGAAGTGAGGGGAGGAGGTAGAAAGGGTGGAGGAGGGGAGGGAGGGGTGGACACAATTGTAATCAAGAGTGAACTGAGAATGAGAAAGTTTCTAACAGTTTAAAACAATCATTCTGCATAGCTTAACATTGGGAATATAATTTTATAAGTGGAATATTTCTATAGCATCCATAAAATTCAGGAAAAAATAATAAAGGTGAGTATTGAAAAATAAAGCTAACCAGGTATCATTTCATTTTACATAAAATAGAGATTGCATTCCCAGCTGGTCTGAAGTTAAGACAGCTATTTCCATTTACTATGCCCCTTAAAGCTGTTTTAAACATACCAGCCTCACCGCTCAATTGTAAAATGCCTGCTAGTTTTCGAAGGAGTGCTTTGGAGGGTGAGAAAGATTCAACTCTCAAATGGCTAAAAGACAGTTTTATGAATCTCGCTGTGTCTACAAGATGAAGTATTCAGGCCGTTATCATGTGCTTATATTTCCAGGACGTGCACAGACAGCTCCTGACTCCGTATTGATGACTGCTTACTATGCTGGCACCTTTTGTGCTGCACAATAGGTAACACATCTGCAAAACCGCTCTCAGAAGCAGGAAAGGCAGCTGTTAAAATTACACTCTTCCCGCATTAAAACCACCCCCCAGTTGAGAGCCTTGTGAGTATTGTTAAGAAGTCATCTTCCCTGATCCCCGTTGATGAGCTTTATATATATATATATATATACATATATATATATGTGTGTGTATGTATGTAGTCTTCTGAAAATACTAGCCAGGCATGTCGCCAGTCTTCCATTACTAGCAAACGTTCCACCTCTTGTGAAGCAACAGAAACCGAACCATTACAGCTTACAGACCCCCTAATTCCCACCTATTAGGCAACTAGCCTCCCCTTAGGTTGGAAAAACCTGAAATTTACATGCATATAGAGTTTAACCAGAAACAGTCATTTCAATAGAAGAGGACATCTCAAGGTGGTAAAAATTAAGTTTCCCATATCTAGCCTCTTTTTATACAAAGCCTGCATCTCCCTGGCCCACTAGCCACAGCCCACCTGGATCATGCAGGTCGGTGGGAACGTACTTAACTCAAGTGGGAACCCAGCACCCAGAATTTCACCAGAGGAAGAACTTTCACAGCAGGAGGTTTCAGTTAAAAGTCAGGATACAGAAGAAACTTTGGTGGAAATGTCTTCTGAGAGGCTGGATGTTCTCCCAGGAGCATTCACAGAAAAGAGGCCTGGGGATCCTTTCACGTTTTTCACTAGAAATCTGTATTTGTCTTCTGAAGCAGCTGTAGCAAATTGACACAATTGGATGGTTTAAAAGAACAGAAACATATTCTCTCTCGGGTCTAAGTCAAGGTGCTGACAGGCTGCAGGGGAGGGGAGGGGAGGGCTGGGCCTCTTCCAGAGTGCAATGGCTGTGGCATTCCTTGACTTGTGGCCACATCATCCAGTGTCTGCCTCTGCGATCCCAGGCTTCTTCTGTTCATCCCATCTCACTCCGTCGTCTTAAAAGAACACGTGGTAGCCCAGAGAACCTACTCAGATATTCCAGGTTAATGTCCTCCTCTCAAATCCTTAGCAGATAGATCAGCAAAGACTGATGTGGCCTGGCCTAAGGCCATTTTCTCCAAATAAGGGGAAATTCACAGTTCTGGGGCTTGGACTAGAAAGCAATATCCAAAACCTTAATCCTTGGGGAGCCACAGGTTTTAAGAATTGGTGCAATTGTTGACTGACATGGCACTGTTGGTTTAACATTTTCCTCTAATCTGTGCCCAAAAGTTTGGGCTTTTTTGGTACAATGCCACTTGAAGACTTGAGGATAAGCCTGGCCTTCTTCGTCTTCCCTCTAATTCTGCCACTCACTTTCATCCTTTCATCAGCTGCCCCTTGCCTAACGTAACTGACATTGCTGCTGCTAAGTAGAAAGGGAGCCTTTAAAATGCTTCCTCTTTATTTTACTTGTCACCTCTTAAAATGAGTAGACAAGAAAATACAACCTAGTTAACTGAGTCCTTATGCTATAATGCTTCATTTTACTTTCAATTCAGCTGGCTTCAGGACCAAAACCACTTCTTCTATATCATAATCTGTTTCATGTTTGTCTGTCTCCTTGATTCTGTGTTCTTGGATGAACCAGACTATGAATATGGTTGTACTGTTGTTTGAACACATTATTCTGCCAACTCCTGATCAAGGTGAGGAATGGCTAGGTATTGGGATGGGGGAATAAATGGAGGCCACCTCTCCCTCCAAAAAAATCTCCGACCAAGGAATAAATACAAAGGGCCATTGTCCAAATTTGGTAGTCTCTCCAAATCTGTAGCCAGTCTTGTTTTCTAACTTTCATACTACACCAATAAAGAAAGGAAATGTATAGTAGCCCTGTATCAAAAGCACATATAACTTAGGTGAATGCCTCTCAATTCACCAGGCTGAGGGTAGGGAGAAAAAAAAAGGACATTTAAATCATGGGGATGTTTCCACCTGCCATTCCTCAGTGAGCAGGAGACATTCACTTCTATTTCCTCAGTTAGTTTGGCCTCAGTTTCCCGGTACCTCTCAAAACATGAGACTCTTACTGCACTATGCATGATTCCAGAATGGAAATGTGTGTGTTGTCATGCAACTTGATCCTTAAAGACAATCCAGCTACTTCATTATAAATACATACATGCCACTTACCGTATTGTATAAATACAATTATATTTATTGCTGGTTATGGGTGTTTTTCATTATTTCCAAGGGTAATTTTAACAATTTATGATTTTTCTCTGATTTCATAGCCTCTGATCAGTATGTCAACTGTGGCAAAAGAAGTAAAGGAATTAAATATCTAGAACTAAAAGATACTATAGATGGCATCACACTATACGAAACTTATAAAAATATTTATAAGTTGTAGGAGTAGTTTTAAATGTCATGTCACCCAGAACATAGATTATATTAGTCAGGATAGGTTGTTGCACTGCAATAATATATAATCCCCAAGCCCCCAATGATTTAAAGGCATCAAGGGCTTGTCTCTGCTCATGCTATTCGTCTACCACAGGTCAACCGTGGATCTGCTGTGGACCATGTTCATGCGGAGCCCAGTCTGACCGAACACTGATAGTGTGGCATTCAGAAAAAAGACGAAACCAACTATGCCCTTTCTCTTAACACTTCCACCTGGAATGAGCAGGCAACATTCACATCTCTTTAGCTGGAGCAACTCACAGGATCACTCCCGAGTTCAACAGGTGATGAATGTTCAATTCTCCTGTGCAAATGTATAATTCTCATACAAAGGAGAACAGCATATTTAGCAAACTTCCAAAGATCCCATCCTCATATGTTCTCAAAATGGCTATCCAACCAAGACTCAACACCTTTCCAAGAAGCCCATTCTACTTTCAGTAGTTCTAAGTATTAGAAAGTTCTTCCCTAGATTGGAGCTTCCACCCACTGGTCCTCATTTTGTGTTTTGTCAGTGAAGACAAGTGCAGTCCTTTTCCATGGAACAGCCCCTCATGGATCAGAAACACCCAGTCCCTTCAACTACTTCTCATGTGGCATGGCATTCAGCTTTTTCAATGATTTTATTTTTCTAGCTCTATTCCAATAATAAATTTCCTCATCATTCTCTCTGTCTCATAGAACCTTCTACACACTTGGCTTCTAGTGATGTGTTTTTACCATTAAATTCACTTCATGCCATTCAAACAATGCCTGCGGTCTCCCTCCCAATATCCAACAAACAAGATTCAGCAGGAAGATACACGGTTATGTCACCCTAGGTATCCGTGTTCCATGGCACTGTTTGTACCTCATTAGTAAACATTTTCTTTAAATTATCTTGGATACTCATTAAATATTATCAGCTACTTAGAACCAAAGGATAATTATGAGTTTAATGAAGCGTGTACCAGCTTGCTCAAGTCTAACGTTTGTTTCTCTGCTGGGACCCCATTTTACTTTGCACTTATCCTTCAGCAAAGCTACTCTACAAAGTCACTTTGGCAATAAGAAGTATTTAATTAGATTAATGAATTTTTATCGCCTCTCCTAGGGATTAGGCTTGTTAAATCCTGGCGACCAAAGAACAACAGATTTTTTATTACTGAATGTTTAGGGATGCGCTGGTTGTGCTGCTGCGGCGGTCCTCATAAGTCAGGCTGCTCTGGGCAGTTCTACCTGGCGTCCTCAGTAGGCAGGGATATTTGGCAGAGACGACCTGTGCCTTCAGTTAAATCACAGAAATCAAAATGCAAATGAAATCATGTGCACCCCAGACAGGGCTTTCGGCAGCTGTCTTTCTGTCAGAGGCTGCTGACTTATCGTACCCTGAAAAAATGTGTCCCCTCTTCCTCTTTTGCAGGTGTTTGAGAGGAAAGGGAAGATCTTTTAACCAGGATGCCTAGCTTTTCATAAGGGCATGAGTGTCCACTGACATTTTCCTTAAGTCATTGGTGCGGTGATTAATGATAAAGGAAGAAGGGGTGAATGTTTTTTTGAACAGTGGTGTTCTAAAAATATTAAGTTTTATATATGTATATATATATATGTTTAAAAATGCTGTCTTTCTTGACTAATGCTTTGGATGATGGCAATAGCTTTCATCTAGAAACTTCAAAGCACCCCTATCACATTCCTCTGAGGCAGTCTTAAAGTATGGACATTCCCACTTAATAAATGGAAAAACTGAGGCACAAAAGCACATAATTGGTCAGCATTGCAAAAAAATAAGTATTGTAACAAAAGAAATGTCTTATGATGACAAGATTGATTTTTTTTCAAAACTAGGTAAATCCAAATGTCATCATAAGATCCTCTCCTTTCTCAGAGTTTTGCAGTGATGCCTGGGAAAATAAAGGAATAGGAATAGGGTGTAAATGGAGATCAGACTCCCCGGGGTGATAAATTTTTGATCAGAGCAGAGAAGGGAAACCAGCGACTGGGAGATTGAAAGGAAGCTTCACAGCACTTCAGAGGGAAATTCAAATTAAAATATAAATGAGGAAGGAAGCCCTAAATTTAGTCAATTTGTAAACATTTAGGACTTATACACAACATATACATGACCATATAAATTATCGCCCCCAACTGGGAATTTTTGAGAAGGAACTAAGGTGTCTTTAAAAATTACACTAATTATAAAGTTTTATAGGCTTTAAAATATTCTCATTTAAAATATTTTCATTCTCATTTAAACGCTATCCAAGTATTACATCAAACTTGATGAAGGAACTAGGAGAAAAGTTTTTAAAAATGAAGATGAAGAAGGACTTTGAGTAACAGCAAAAAGTGTGACAAGTCGGTGCTTATTCCTTTCCTGGACCACCTTGGATGTGCCTTCTCTTCTATCAATAGCTCTTCAGGTAGAAGAAAGGCAGCCTGTGAATAGATTGTGGAAGGCTCATTTATAATCTGATTCCTCTCTCCTTTACAATTATTTTCTTTAAACAACCAAAGTTTTCTGCTGCCCTTCGTAAAGCAGACGCAAAGGCAATAGCACACAGGGACTACACTTCCCTGTAGACACAGCCATTTATCACCACAGCAAAGCTATCAATCATTTACTTTTTTGAAAGATAGTTGGTCTGGATCCCCTTCCATCACCCACCCTGGTGAGGTGACTAATGGCAATAGTAATATGGATGGGGGATCTTTTGGAAAATTTTGTTCAAGAACCTAAAAAAAGAACTGGACAACATCTCCAGATCAGTTCATTTCAAGAGAACTTCCCGAGATGATGGCAATGTCCACACATGCATGGTCCATACAATAGCCACTCACCCCAGATAGCTACTGAGCGGGATATGTGTCTAGTGTGACTGAGGACCTGACTGTTTATTGTATTTAATTTTAATGAATTTAAATTTTAAAAGCTCAGGTATGACTGGTGATTGCCGTGTGGGACAATACAGATCTAGGCACTCAAATCTGTGCATGGACCACTCCGTCTTCTAGGAATCAGTAGCTGCCACATTTGTTCAAGTTTCTAACTCCTAAAAAGAGCTTACTGGAAGCCATCTTGTATTTAACGAGAGAAGGGATCAAGTGTGGCATTTGGGCTGCCAAGTAAAGAGAGGAATGGGGAACCTTTCCATTGTTAAGGTGACCTCCCATCAGAGCAGTGATTTAGCCGTGGAGGCTCTGGAGCCAACAAGGACAGATGCCCAAGAGGGGACTAAAGCAGCTCACCCCCACACCAGCAAAGCAGAAACATGGGAATCTGCCAAAGCAGAAGGAACTATCTTTCTTTTATCTGCAGTTAAAACAGTTTAAAGTAACTGAGTGGTTGCATTTGTGCTAATATCATTTAACATTATGTTTGAGTGGCAGGTCTGATTCATCAATGGAGCCAGATCTGCCCAGGTTTGGATGGCTCTTCCTCTAGTGCAGACAGCTAAGTGACTACAGATTGCAGAGCTCATGTCACTCCTTTTATAAAGAACTCTGGAGTCAGACTACCCCCTGCTGGACAGAGAAGGGGGGAAAAATCAAGTGCCTTAAAAAAGGACCATCACCCTCCTATTTCCTACAGGAGTGCTCGATTCTACTTAAAGTTCAGGAGACAATCACCATGTGCACTTTGGATAAAATTACAAGGCACTTGCCATGGTCTTATCCTTTCATTTCTTCTAGATCTTGATGCAGCACAACACTGCAGAGTGATCTCACCAAGGGTGAACTGGGCTCTTTCTTACACCTTTTCATGGTTGACTTACCATTCATTGCAGGGTCTACAGGCTTTATAAAACACTACCACATTTTAATGGAAAATTGAAGCTAAATAAATGATAGAAAAGTTTAAATTAGCACAGTACACACACACACACACACACACACACACACACACAAATGTGTGGACATCACACCACAAATAGTTGACTAACCACCTGACGTGACATTTTACAGCCACAAAACCATGCAACAAATGCAGTTATTGGGACTCTTTGGCACAATCCATGTTTTGCAACATCAACACAAGTACTTTTCTGTTGAGTCACAATAAAAAGACAAATTTCCTGTGCTATGGTGTTTCTTAAAGTCCAAAGTAAAACCAACTAAATTTCAAAAGTCATAAAAAACACTAAATCCAGCAGAAATAAGTGCTCATTTCTGAATTTAACTTTCCTAACTATGTGACCCTAATTAACTATACTATTTTTTAAATTATGTTATCTTCTGTGTCTATATCTCCCACTTTCAAAATAGAGTAAGATACGGAATTAAATATAAATTGACTTAAGATAGAAAGAACTCATCTTCTTACATCCTTACCACCAAGAAGCTAACAAGTTCTTCATTAGAATAAGCAAATAGCATGTAAGCAGCACCACTGTGCTAGATGCTATTCAGCTTTATTTAAATGGGCCCTGCCCCTGGCCTTGAAGTTGTAAGCCAGATGGCACTGCTCCCAGGGATAGAGACAGGTTACACTAAGAGCAGTGGTCTGGATACTGTTAGAGAGAACCTATCATTAATTAATAAAAATTGGATGAATTTCCCTTTTTATTCATCTTCCTTGACTACATGACAATCATGCTATGACAAGATTCCGGACCACAACTCCTAAAACCTTAGCCTCATTTAAACCAAATTTAGTTTCTGAGAAAATGACACATTGCTAAAGCAATCACACATCTAGTCATTAAATCTGCTGCAGGGTCTGAACTGGATGGACTAGAAATGAAGTAACATTGCACTTGTGAAGCTGTCCATCTGCTAATGGGCACCCGCCGGCGAGGGCTGACCTAATGGCCACAGGACAATCAGAGCCAGGACTATTCTCTGCAGAGCAACCTACCTCGTCTCAGGCCCTGTACTCACAGGGCAGAGGGTGCAACCTTATAGGCATCATTTTTTTCTTATTATTTTGTATTGAAGTAATGCTGTCTTATAACATATCAGTTTCAGGTGTGCATCATTATAAATCAGCATCAGTATATACTTCATTAAGTTTTACTAAAGGTTCAATTCTGTCCTTCACCATGGAATTGACCATTTTTACCTGATTTACCTATCTCCCTCCCCCTTCTCTTCTGGTAACCACTAATTTTTTCTAATAAGTGAACAGTATATTTTTTAATTAGACCAAAACAAGCCCTATAAATCTGACTATAGAACTGAGGATAACAGAGGGGGCGGGTGGGAGGTGGGCTGCAGAGGGAGGGAGAGAGCCGGTGGACAGTGGCGGGGGGTTATTGGTGCCTGGTGTAGTGTGGCAATATCTAAGGAGGTGTCCCTAAAAAACAGACAGTGTTATAAACCAGTGCTACCTCAAATTTAAAATTATTAAAAGTTTTTGTTTTATTTAATTCATTTGTTTGTTCTTTTTCTTTATCTACCACATAGGAGTGAAATCATATGGTATTTGTCTTTCTCTGTCTGGTTTATTTCACTTGACATAATTCCCTCTAGGTCCATCCATATTATTACAAATTACAGGATTTGATTTTTTTATGACTGAGTAGTATTCCATTGTGTACATTCAGCACAGCTTCTGCATCTCACAGTCTACCGATGGACACAGGTTGTTTCCATCTCTTGGCTACAGTAATAATGATGGACATTAGGTGTGCATTTATCTCTTTGAATTAGTGTTTTTGCATTTTAGGTAAATACTCAGAAGTGGGTAATTGGATGGGGATGCCTCAAAATTTTAAAATAGGGGGTTAGGGGTGGGGAGAAGTCATCACTTTTTAAGGATAAAAAGAAAAAAATAACATGGGTGAATGATCAGGTTACAGCACGAGCAAACTGCCAGAAATTTAGAACTTCACAAAGGACAGCTGTCTCCAACTTGCTCTGGTCACTCTTGGCTCTGGTCTCGACCTTGTCTGTAACCTCAGAGCCACCTGCACACGCATGGCATGTGCACACACACCTGCATGTCTTGAATGCTTCAGTGATCCTGTTCATGTGATGGTCTCACTTAGGAGATTTTGAAACTGCAAGTTACAAGACTCTATATGCATGTAAAGGTATAATGGGGAAATGGTCATTGTGTCAGTTTTAAACTCATTAACAGGTAATAAACTCATTAAGTAAGGCTTAGGCAACAGGGTGGGGAAAGCGCAGAAATCAACCTCTCCTGTATTCAGAAATTATCTCTTCCTCTAATGTTAGCACAGGAAGATTGGGGTGGGGGGCCAAGGAGGAGAGTTGGGATAAATCTCTTCCTTACACCTTTATGTTCTTCCTTATGAAGTGAGAACAGAATGTCTACTTTCCTAATAAAGGTATTTTGCTAAACTTGAAAAAATGCCTTCATGGTGCAAAGCCATAGGTGCTACTGAAGTGGCAACGTATAGCAGGAACCACACGCCTGGACACAGTGTCTGCCTGTCCAGAAGCAAAGGATGCCCTCCCATGTTCTATTTGGACCCAAGCAATAGATCCACTCACATGCTCTTCTCCCTTCTATACAGATATTCCATCCTTAAGATGAGGAAAGGCAAAAGACAGGTTTGTGTGTGTTGGCAGTAAATGCTGACAGCTGGTAGAGACCAGGTCACCAGCGTGCCTGGACAACCTCACTTGCTGGCCCCTAAAAGACGGCAAAATGAAAAGGCAGAAACAGTAACCAGCTGCAACTTACTCCCCACCAAGAACATTCCATTAATGAAGACTTTACATCTCTCCAAACACATTAATCAAGGCTTTCATTTGTTAAAAAATAAGCTATCCAAAGGGGAAACATCTGAAGGAGAACATATTGCATCCATCTCTTGAAGATCTGACAGTAAGAAAAGATGATTTTTTAACATTTCAATAGAAATTCTTAAGCTAGATTTAAATTCATGAAATGAATAGATCACAGGTTAACTGATCTATTATCTTGACCACTTTGATGATTGATGCAGATCAATCTGGCTTTAGTTAGAACATGTAATTTTTTTTTCAAGACAGTGGTTTTCAGATCAGGATCATGAGTCACACTTCAATTCATTCAGTCTTTACTAAACTGCATTTCTGATAATAAACAGCTAGCATTTACTGCACACTTACTTTGTGCCAGCCACAATGCTAGAGCACCTTGCAGGAACTGACATTTTAGACCTTATGACAGACTTGCAAGGTAGGTTCATGATTATCCTCAGTTTACAGATGAGGAAATGAGGAAGCTGGGCAAAAGGCTCAGACGTGCCTGGCATTTAGTGAATACCCACATGGAGTCAAGTAACCAGTATCAAACAAGTCTGTGTTTGTACGTGCATGCACGTGTGTGCGTGTACATGCATGTGCTCAGATGCATTCAGATACTCAGAGCTATATAGTGCATGAGAAATCTAGGTTACTATTTCTAAAATCTTCAAAAGTTAGTCTATGCATTTTGACCAATGCAAATCTGGCCCTTCTGATTTCACTTACCTATGTCTGAAATAATGGGAATTTAAAAAGTGAATATCCTTGGTGTAACTGGTGTATTTTTCTGCAGAGTGTACAATGCTATGAATGTTAACAAAGAAGTCTTAATGCCTCACACCAGCCTTTGACAAACTCTGCCCTTGAAGCTTGATTTAGGATTGCTGGTTTCTGATTTAATACCAAAAATAATTCCACCCCAATAAATCTGTTTAGAGAAGGAGGCTGAGAAAAAGAGATGGAATATGAATATGTCTTCATGCTCTGATATTAAAGATATAAGTTTAATCAGACATAAAGTTTTCACGCCTTTTATTGAGACATACCCAGTGTCTTGGGCCCATCTCTTTCTCTGTGACAGGGATAATGTTAATTACTCCCAAGTCACCGTGAAGTCACATGTGAAGGGGAAGAAATACAATCAATCCACCCAGAAATTGGATCTGCAAAGGTACCTGGTAAGGGAATGGAAGTTCCACGGAATTTGCTTGGAGCTTAGGTTTGGACATCTATTCTGCTTGGCACTGGGAAGAGTTATTTTTTTTTTTAAGAGAAAAAAAGGGGGGAGGATAAAGTAGAAATCTAATTTTGAGAAATAAGGATTAAAGGTTCCATTATTCATGCTGTTTTCGCTGTATATATTGAGTTAACAACATGTGATTTTACTGGAGGAAAATGTGGGCCACACGCAAGGAGAGTGTGGAGCAGATCAATCCCCACGGCGACAGTAATGAGTGAGGGTTAGTGTCTTGTCGGCGTGAGGCTGTAAACAGTCCTGGGTTTTGAGCTGGTATAATAAGTGGAGATTGTTCCTGGACTTACTGGGGAGCACAGATAGTTTCTGCCACAGGAAAAGCAACCCCCTCAGAGGCAGAGAGGCGCAGCATCGCTATCTTTCTGCTTAGCTTGTTGTAATGTGCGAATTGTGGACCCCAGAGTGCAAACTCCCAGCAGGTGGCAGGGCTGCAGGCTCCTGGAGCTGGCCGCCTGCCTTCTTTTATTTATTTATTTATACTTTCTGCACACTGTTTTGTCAATACTTCAGAGGCCGGTATTTCTCCCTATCCCCACCCCTCCCCCACTGCCTACAACCCCCTTCCTTTCCAAAGGGTAGGGGTCTAGGGAAGAAAAAACGGTTAACAAGTTAAGTAAAGGGAAACCCTGAGAAGCCCAAGTGTGGATCAATCCATTGTGATGGGGCAAGGAGAAGACAAAACAGGTAATAAACTCACTTCTGAGCACTCTAATGAGTCCCGATCCCTGCCACCCTCACCGAGGTCTGACAGTCCCCTAAGACAGGTGGAGGAAGGTAAGGGTGGTAGCCTGTCCATCTAGATCTCATAATGGAGTTAGTGGCCAAGGAAAATGGGGACTTAACGTGGATCTAAAAGAAAACAGAAAGAGACTTTACAGTTTAAAAGTTGCTTCTGGCTATTAGTCATTCACATTCTAAATTAATGACCTTTCCCCCTTCCCCGCCCCCACTTCTTCACTGCCTGATATTTACCATTAAAATGCCCGCAGTTCCACTAGAGTGAAGACCAGATAGGACAAGAATCATTGATGGATGCTAAATCTAGGGGGAAAGTCCTTATGGGG
Source organism: Scalopus aquaticus (assembly GCA_004024925.1). NCBI lineage: Eukaryota > Metazoa > Chordata > Mammalia > Eulipotyphla > Talpidae > Scalopus > Scalopus aquaticus. The sequence goes on along the minus strand of PVIJ01002077.1, from coordinate 108,460 downwards.
CAAGATATTTACCTGGTCTTAAAGTGCCTATATACACATGGGTTATTGGCTATAAAGGAAAACATAGTAAGTATATAATAGCAAAACCAGAAAATCTTGACTGAGGGATCAAAATTACGATAAGGAGAGAGGTCCATGTTTGCCTCTGGAGATGCCACATTACCTATTCTAGCCAAGGCTATAGAAATGTTTTAAATTTATTTTTTTAAAGATTTATTTATGCATACAAGCTAGGGTACAGGCCAGAGGCATGGGGGCAGCAAGAGGGTTCACCAGAGACAGAGTGGGGAGCAGAGTAGGCAGATCGAGGGAAATACACTGCTGAGGGGAGCAGCAGGCAACGCAGGAGAGGTCTGCTGCGCCACGTGGGAATCCCCTGGCTGGCCTTCGAACTCGCGTCACCGCTGCCAACAGTTCCACAGCACAGTGCTTAACTGCTGTGCCATCAGGGAGGCCCCGAAATGTTTTAAATTTAAAAAGCTAAAGAAATATGACAACTATTTGTAATAACTGACCCTAGACGGGATCCTGGATTAAGGGATGAAAATATATAAAGGCTATTACTGGGACAGTTAACAAAATTAAAATATGGACACTAGCTTAGACTAAAAGTAGTGCATCAATGCTAAATTTCCTGAAGCTGATAGTTGTACTTGGGTTAAGTAAAAAAATAAGTCCCTGTCCTGAGAATATATTGAAATTATTTAGAAATAAAGGACCATGATATATGTAAATTACTTTTAAGTAGTTCAGTAAAAAAATATTAAGAGCATATATACATTTACATATATCACAGAGGATTAACATAGGCACATACAATGAAAGAAGACACAATGCAGGAGATGGGGTAAAACGTTAACAATTGGTAATTAGGGCTAAAGGCTTCGTGAAGTTCTTCATACTATCCTGATTCTTGAAAGTTTTCTGTTAAGTTTGAATTATTTCCAAATAAAAAGGTGTTTTTAATGTTTAAGCCTAAGGTCCATACTGCATCTTTCTCACTTATTTCACTTGAGTAGATGTTCAAACTGGAGACAATTATACAGAGATGCACTGGCACATTTTATCCAGTTGTCTTCTTTCTCTGAATTTATCTGTTCTACCAGAATCAAGGCAGTACTCAAAATCTTCCCTGATCTCTAGCCAATAAAGGGGTTATTGATGGCAGTCACGCACTGCACTGACAAATCTTCATGCATAAAAGAAAATCAATAAAACAAAACTGCATGCAATCTTAAGCTATATACTCTTCAACATTGGGATTCTAAAGCAATTTTACATTTGGAAATTTCCAATTATTGTCAGATATGTCTTACTCCAGTATCTCAACACAGAAACAGAGTATCCAATAGATGGCATTCTGAAAGCATTTCGTCTTAGACATACAACACAGTTTTGAAGAAACATATTATTATAAGTTATATTGCCACTGACCTTTTATTTAACTGTGTTTTTATGTCTCTTCACAGACAGCCCACAAATATCCAAGTAGTTGCCAACTCAATCTAGATTTTCATTTAGTTACAGGATCTGAATCAAACCTTGCATTTTTATTTGACCTCTTTTTGACCTCATGGTTTGATGAGGATTTTGTGTCTTACCAAAGATTGAGAATGATCTGGCTAAGAGGAGGGGGTATTGTCTCTGGGAAGAACCCTCTCTTAGGCAACACGGTAGCTTTTTTTTTTTTTTTTTTTCGAGTTCTGTATCAGTTGTTTAGAATGGTGGAGTTTGGCTAGCCTGTTGCAAACACCTATTCACTAACAACTTGAATGGTGAATGGTGAAAAGAAGAGCTTCAGATACAAAGATCATTAGCTTTAGGGGACCCAGTTGAAGTACAGTCCCCAGAGCTCTTCCTCTTTTTGGGTCCAAATACCTCTTACCCACCTATACCCGCGAGAAACTGCTGTGCATTTTACTTAGTTCTCAGTCACCCTTTCTGCTCAATCTCTTCTCTTCTAGCTGCCACTCTTCAGTAAACAAATGCCTGATACTTAAAGTCAGGTTCTCCTTTCTGGATTTTCTCTGCCGTCAGGATCTTGGTCCCTTCAAACCTCATCGGTTCACAGATTCTATAGCCTTCAAACCAATCAATGTTAATATTGATTCAACTGTTCTAGTTATTCTCCATGAGAGTCTAGCATTGCTGGATATATCAACATTAATTATTAAATGGACAAATTAGATATAAAGCTTGGCCAGAGAAAAACTTGAATCTTGCAGGACAGTTATGAAAAAGTGTCAAATATGGGAAGTACGTGACTTTTATCGATATGAAAGAAAACCCAACAAAAAGTCTTGGAGGAAAGTAATCCATTACCCAACAAGTGACCATGGATCTTTTTTCCTCACAATTATCCTCCTCTAAACACTGGATGATGCTTCTTGCCCCTATTTAACTTTACACCCCCAAGGAGAGAAAGAGGACCTCTGTGAGTTAAAGCAGTTTTCCAGCTGTACCCTGTAAATAATAAATATAGATATTTCACAGCTTGGGAGCCTTTAGTTTTTATTGAGCACTTACTATACACTAGGCATTGTGGGAAAATGTCCCACTTAATCCTTACCACAACCCTCCACTTACAGAGGAACAAATTGGAAAGCTACTTGGCCAAAGAGCACACCTATTGAGTCACAGAACCAGGATAAGAACCTGAGCAGTCAGCTGGGTTTGATGGGGCTTTGGGCACTGCCAAGCACTCCTTCAGGAAGGCACTACCTGGCTGGGTAGTTTGGAGCCACAGAAGCTGAGATAGCACAATTCACTTTTGTAAAGGGGAAACACTTACATTTTGGCCTCTCTGGGCTGGTCCCCTTCACCACTGCCCTCACTGTGCACCAGTGTTTGACCTCAGCTTCCGCGTGCTGCAGGCTCCCAGTGCATGGCCACTGCCTCTGTCTTCCACTTCCCAACACCGAGAGAGGAAATGACATTGGCTTCTTCCATGTGCCAGGTGCTGAAATTGGCCCTTCACACCTTTATCTCATTTAATCTCCACGGTCTCCCTGTGCAGTTGGTTTTATTATTCCTATTTAATGGTTGAGGAAACAGAGGCCCAAACAATTCAATAGCTTGTTTCCGTCAGCCTCCAGAGCCTATAATCTTCTCGCTGAGTTGTGCTGATTCCACTCTTGATCTGAAAGACAAATGCTGTGGGTTAGATTTCACTAAGAAGCATTTCTGAGGTGCTCTAAAATCAGTATCTCAAAAAAGAAGAGGCTGGCTCCTTGACTGGAGATGGATTCTCATGGGAAACTCTTTCTCAAAGAGAGCTTTTCTTTTGTAAATTAGTCTGCTGAAAAATAATGAATCCTGCCAAACCTACAAATAGAGTAGTTTGATCTAAAATTCATCTAAGAAAAGGCTTTATTTCTATTTCAACAAATGATTGAAATCCAAAGATGGGTATAAGACAGGCTTTATCATATTGGCTAAAAGAACACAAAATTGAAGGAGTGTGAGTCTGAACACCTCTGCCCCACCCCCCCAAGGTGGCCAGAGCGGCCCCAGGGAAAAGGGTGGCTGCTATGAAGTGTGCGGAGGGCTGGGCTTGGCTCACAGCTGACAGATGTCAGGATGCCTCTTCTCAGGAGGTTGAGAGGAGCCTGAACAAATGTAAAGAAATGGGAATTAAACTGCTTCTTTTCATGCCTGGTTATAATGAATGATGTCTGGGGACTCCTTGACAAGGAAATTAAAAATCTTCTACATTTCATGGTTTAGTGAAAAGAACACTAACTTTTGAATCAAGGACTGGTTCAGCCTCCTACTGGCTGTGTGACCTTGAACAATCTGCTAACCTTTCTGTGCTTCCAGGCTTCACTGGCATCACTCTCACTTGAGGATACACTGAGGATGCAGGTGCAAGGACCACACTTGTCACATAAAGGTCACTGGATAAATGTTGGACTGCCCCCTCTCATGTCTAGACTAACTTCTCAAGTTAGGAATCCTATTGCCCCGAAAGCAAAGGCTCCCAAATCTGCATGTGTGGATGCTCGCCTGCGACACTGCAAAGCAAACAGTCCTTGAGCTGAATCAGTAGTTCAGAGGTGAGACTGAGCCTCTGTGGTCCCATAGCAGGCCACATTCCTTGGACCCCACTTGGAGGAAACCACCCAAAGTCCTGCTAACATAGCCCCTTTGGAGACCAAACCACACCTGAATTCCACCTCTCTGAATGAAACGCTTACACCAACACTTCCTCCTCCCTTCCTACATCTATTTGCATTGGTCAAGGGGCCCAGCGCCCCTGCTTGCTTCATTCCCAGGGTTTCTTATGATACTCAGTGCACTGGCCCACAGAGTGTACTGCCAGTTCCGTAGCATCCTCCCTGTCTGCCCAGATTTATGCCATCAGCTGTTTCCAAAAGCCTAAATCATGCCTTAGGTAGTCTGTGTAAAGGGGACCTTGAAGCAGAAAAAGTGAAGTGGGAAGTGGCATCACTCCTTGGTAATTAAAGTTCTTTGAAATGACTTTCTCATCTCCCAAGCATTTTAAAGAAATATAATTACCCACCCCAAAGCCTGTGATGTTTTGCTGATATTGCTATGGAGGAAATATGCATAAAGATGTTAGTCAAAGCCTCAGGTTATCCGCTCATCAAATTCCATAAACAAAATCTATATTTCAGTTGGGTCAAAGATTTTGTTGTTGTGATTATTTACTTAACAAAAACAGCTGGTAAGTTAATATAATCAACCTCTTTACCTACTATTTCTTCCATCCCTCCTGACTGGTGAGAATGAAAGTAAACAGCAGTGAATCTACTACATGCACAGAAAGAGGAGGAGGAAGAGAGGAGCTGGGAGAGAATGTGAGAGTACAGGTTCCTCCTTATTACCCAAATGGCACACAGGGTGCTTTGGTGCATGCAGCTGCAGAACACTTAGAGATCCTACTTTTATTTCTAGATCTTCATCTTGACTGGAGATTAAATCAGTACATGGAAGCCAACAGCACAAAAGGAAGATGTAATCTTGGCTGTGGATGCAATCACTCTAACCACTCACTTCCCAGCTCTTGAAGTAATCTCTGATTGTTCTTAAATTCACTCCATTTGGTCTATTGGTCAATGTTCAGCTAATCTACGATGACTCACCCAGGACTATACCCAGTGTCTAATGACAAGGACATGCAGTGGTCCTCACAATGACAAAGTAAAAGATCAGCCCTTATAAGATTCACTTACATCATATATAAACAACCCATGTTCTCCATCATAATAACTAAGAATTTCTTCTCCCTCCTCTCACTTCTCTATTTCTCTTGTACTCACAGATGCTACCTTTCCAACAGAAATTCCCCTTGTTCCAGAATCCCAAAGTCAAAACCAACTATTTCTCTTCTGTTCAGTCCCAGTGCTTTCTCAGACCCATTCCTGAAATAATATCCCAAAGTGATCACTTGTTGCTGCAGGACAAAGGCACAGAATGAAAAAGAATATAAAACGAAGACAGAGTTCTCTGAAAATTTCAGATGCCTGCTGCACTATGCATCTTAGTCAGGCACAGAGCTCCCCCTAATGACCAGTCCATGAAGAGAAAAAAAGGAGAGCCAGAAGTTTCCTCTTGTCCTGCATTTCCATAGACAGAAAACAAGTACTTCTCAAATGTTAATCTTGTTAAAGATGATCTTTCCCTCTTTGTCCCCTCTCCCCTGCCACCCACAAATTTCCCTATCATCCCTAGCAGGCTGTGTGTTAGAATCCCACTTGTCAATGCCACCTGTTGGGATACCAGGTCCCCCAGCAAGGCCCATAGGGCACAGGAAAGATCTTTCACACTGACCGGTGCTTAGATGTGTCTCCTCATCCTAGTGCCCGACTGTCCCGTAGACTCAGGAGCAGTTTGAAAAAAATTGTAATTTTGGTTCTGAATTAAAGGATTGCATTTCTCCTGAAGGCCAGCTGTTGGCTGACTCCAGTGCCAAGAAGACACTCTTCAAAGTGCCCCCCTTCCATGTTTCTTTAAATCGCTGCTAATCTCTGGCTGAGAAGCAGCCGGCAAGTATCACTGGGGGGTTGCTGGCTCACTGATAGGGCAGGATCCTCATATCTGCTCTGCTCAGGAGCATCTAGAGAACCAAAGAACACAGAGTTCTCCCAACAATAGCAGCTTCCACATCAAAGGAACATGAGTGTCATTTACTGACACTGACAGAAACCCCCAAGCCATGCAGGGTCTCGCCCCAGGCAAAGTAACTGAGAACAGGCCCCATCCAACCTGCCCTTCATCCACCCCTCATCCTTTTCCAGATGGGACCCCAGTCAGGGCTGCAGGACCCAAGTCCTGCCCCAGAAACTCATATTCTATGCCCCAGGTATTGGGTATCAGTCTCATACTTCTCCACCTCACCCTTCAAACAGGACATTCAAAAGAGTCCTGGACCTGCCATTAGAACACAAGATGACCATGCACTAATCCAGAGAGAGCCCGTGAAAGGCCAAGGAGCCCAGACAAGCCAGGGTAGTCAGATTTTTAAAACCATGCAGCATATTCAAAAACTCTGAATGAATCATCAACATTTAAAAATGTGGAGATTCCATACATTAAATCTTTAAAAATAAGGCAAAAGCTGCCTCACCCCCAACCCTGCACACTAGCAGGGGCTGAGCCGCAGCTGGCCTGGAGAGTGCGCCCCTCGACTGCCGGCCCTCCCCAGTCAATGACGCTCCCTCCCACCAGCTATTGGCCTGGCCCCTGAGGCACTATGTTTGTAACCATGAATTAATCAGATATATAACACATTAACACAGATTAGTTTATTTGGCACCTCTCCCAGGTAACATCTTAACCCAGTTAAAATGCCTGTCTACAGAAGATTCCTAAGAAGTGATTCTAATGAAATCTGATAATAGGAAGGTCAATGGGGGAAATATTCTAGCTTTGGAAGGCTTTTCAACACCTTTCTAATTTCGCAGTGACAGTTGGGTGCTTGCCACATTTTCAACACAGGACCCACTTTGTACTATCTGGTTGATTTGTTCAAATTAGTTCCACTTGAGAACTAAATATAGAGAACACAGAGTAACCTTAAATCCTTTTTGGAACAAAGCAGACTACGGATAGATAAATACAAAAATTTGAGATGGACCTGAAAATAAACTCAGGTCCACGGCCTGAAAGAAATCAGAATAATTTATTTGCATCTTTCTGTGTTTTCTTTTTCTTCTGACTGGCTTTTAAAGGCATCCATGATCACAAGGTAACTCAAAGATGTCATCTTCAGGCAAATGCTGTGTTTTTTCCAGCTAAGGGGAACATCAGATCAGGAGTTTCAGAATGCCAATTACTGGGTTCAAGTGCAAATAGCCAATGTGAAACTTTCAGAAAAAGTAGAATTTTGAAGATTTTGAAAAATAAATTGCTAGACTTTATATTTGGCTATTTAAATAAGAGTTTGGTTGGTTGGACTCAGTCGATAGGACATAAATATAAATATTATATTGTATAGGAAATACCAGTCCTACATCAGAATGTAAATACTCCATGGACAGACTCTATCGAACTTTAATTGTCTGCCTACAAGCCTTCGGTTCTGAACTCGACACCCCAGGAGCTCACTTACACGCTGGTGCCTGACTGAGTCCAGGAAACCATGCTTCTCAGCCTATTATACTACAGCTTGTCCTATTTTACCTGAAGGACTTTTCCAATTAGAATGTTGTAATCGGAAGTTAATCAGGCAGAACATTCATAACACTGTCTATAATTTTACCAGAAAAAAATATTTATTCTAAGATATTAGGTTCTTTTCTAGTCTCTCTACCTTTTGCATCTTTATAGCATTGAGTATTTTAATTAATGAAAAAATTTCAAAACATGATTATGAAAATGCTATAAAATATTTTTTCATAAATGTTACTAGAAAGCTATTCTGGACTTTTAAAAAATACCTTTTTGAATCCTCTACTTGAGTAAAATCTTTGTTGACCCATACATTCAATTTATCAGATCATGTTCTGTAATTTTACCAAAAATAAGCAAAAAAAAAAAAAAAAAAGCCAACAATAAAAATTATTCTTTGGAAATGTGATTTTTTTAAAAGGAGAATGTGATTCAATTTCTATACTACTCAAGGTAGCTATGGGAAAACATAGTAGGCATTCATGTTCATAATGGAAATATTAAAATGTTGAAAGGTAAGAAAATCATAAACAATTCCAGAAATGTAGAGATTATTCTTGCACCTTCATTTTATAGAAGAGGAAGCTGGGGCAGAGTGTTAAAAGTGAATTGTCTAAAAAGCTACGCTTATTCCTAGAAACAAAACCAGGAATACCTTCAGGTCTGGTGTGCCCCTACATTCCTGGATTTCTTCTTTAACTGGCAAGTAAAGACTCAACCATGTTGAATAGATACTCTGCCTTTCATTAAGGTGACCAGGAGGGTTAATAAAGCAAAGGACTCTCACTCAGTGAATCATAGTTTTTCTTTTAAGAATCCCTTGACTGCACCCAACAACCTTTTAGAAACATGTGCACTTATTTATTCACCTGATATTACAGTCTCTTAAAGGAGACAAAAAACAAATGTATGAAAAAGTTAACAGATAATGCAAAGAATCACACTGTGTCACAGGATTAGTCAAAGGTGGATAGACACCCTTCAGGGAAGCTGATGCTTGAACTAGATTCAGTAGTATTATGAACAAGAAGGCAGGGAAAGGAAAAGCAGGCCTTGAAAAGACAGCCCCACTATAGTTAGGCACCTTTACTAATCTGCATTTAGCCCTCCCCCTTAAATTAATTGGTACCAACTGCACATTCTCAAAAGAACCAAAAATCACCTCCTAACCTGGACCCCTGCTGTTTCTTGGCACTAGCCTCTCCTCCTTGTGCATGCCCAAGAACACACCTTTCAACACACTTTGCCCCATGCATCTCACACTTTAGCGGAGCATAGATTTAGAAAACTAGCAGTATGTGTTTTGAGTAAGATGTAGTCCCCAGATTCAAAAAAGTGTCCTTGATTATAGAAAACTCTCCAGTTATGCTTGGCGGTGGGGAAGTGGTTGGTTTGCAAAAAATTGTCTCTCCTAGAAGGTCACATCAGTCCCTCTGCACTAATACAGGACCTGGCACCTTCACTCTGGGGTCAGCACAGTTCTGAGCCAACTCCACAGCCCGTAGCAAAGGAACATACCTGCACGAGGTGATGCCTGGTCACGTAACACGCACGCAATACACAGCAACATTACAAAGTGGGTGTAATCATCCTCATTTATCACCTATACAAACAAAGGTTTTTCTGGCTGCCAAAACATGCACAGGTAGCACTGGAAGTCAGTGTGAGAGCCGGGGCATGGAGTCGGGTGGCTAAGGATCAAAACCTGAACTTTGCAGAAGCGTCACTGCCTCCTCAGGAGTCACTCAAGGTAATGAGGAAGCCAAGAGTAGGACATATTCCCTTTTGTCAAAGCTCTTCACTCAACTCATTAGGAATCATGCCAACAAGTGACTGAATAATTCAAAAATAGAGCTTCTGGGGTGACAGTTGGACCCAGGGGAAGTCTGACATATTGTGAACTCCTGAAGGTGAGGGCCAAGTCATCCATGTGCCCCGTGGTACTTAAGAGAGCATCTCCCTTGCCTATCCACCATTTACAATTGTTATTTAAATGAATGAATCATCTCTAAAATCATCTTTGTGGGAGGCTTTTTTTATCCGGCTTGCTTTCATTTTATCTGTACTATCCATTCAGCTTGTCTTTTATTCTCTTTTTTCCTGAAATGATGATACCTTGATAAAATTTGATGTGATGACCATTTCCCAGACGGGTCAGAGCTGGTGCTGAATGGTCTATAACCAGTGGTGCCCGCAATCCCTGGTGCCAGCAAGGCTTGTGGTGGGATGAGAAGCGCCTGGGTCATCTGCAGTCTGTCCTAAAAAATTTGCTCTTTCTCCTTGGAATGAATCTTTGAATTCAATACAGATTCTGGTTCAAGCTTTCTTGGCCAAGCCCAGTAATCACCAGGTAGGACAACTTTATACCAAAACATGTCCTGATATCAGATCAACAACATTCTAGAAAGGGGGGGGGACTACTAGAATTTTCTTAATCTGCATATTTTTAGATTATCCTTTTCCTCTCACCCAAATTCATCACAAAGGAAATGGAAACCCAAAATGAAAAGAATAGCAAAACATGCTACTAAAGTAAAATGTAATTTTAAAGAAATGATGGCAAACTATTTACACCTTGAATTTCCATACAGATATACAAGTGAAACCTTATGAAAGCCAGAGTAATGGTTCCACCCTAAACTGTGCTTCCTTCAGTGTTGCTAATGTTCTTCTGCTCATAAAATCTCTGAAGACTGAGACCCCATGTAGGTACAGTTTACTGCTATTTCAGATACAACCTGTAATAAAGTTAATCAGGCACACATTTAACAACATACATGTGGTAATTATTATGGCACTGCATAGTAATTGGATATTAAGACTAAATGGTTCCCATAAATTAAAGAAAAATGGAAAGTCACATCACCCCTTCCTCTCTGTCACTGATCGCCAAATGCCCGTGTGCAGACCACCTGTACCCAAGTCACCTGGAGAACCTTTAGAAATTATAAATTCTTAATCCCCCTTCCCTGGAGAGTCAAATTCAGCACATTTGGCATAGGGGAAAGCTATGCATCGCATCAAGGATGTCTAGTTCAAATGCCTTCACAAGCAAGGCAAGGAAATTTATGTCTACGATGTTTTTAACCTAAGTAAATGTATAAGAAAATAAATATTCCATTCAAAGGCATTAACACTGAGAATATTTTTAAATACTGTGAGTTCACCTTGTACCCCTTCCCCCACCGCAAATCCCCAGAGAACACAGGATCCATGCTGAATTGTGGATGATAGTTTGCAAGCTCTGTGAACTATGCCTCACTGTCCATATCGTAGGAGTTTGTTGGGACAGGAAACAGAAGTACTTTCTGTTGGGTGTGGTCACTGCCTTCCCATATTATATTGAATCCCAAGCCATTGTTAGCCAAGCGTGTTCACTCAGCTCTTCATTCAGTACTTTTGATTGGGCACCTAAGATGTTTCAGGCACTTGCTTCAGCAGTGGAAATACAAAATTAAATAAGACCAGTAGCTCACAGTTTGAAGGGATATGTTTTGAAATGATTCTGATGGTCAGAATGGCATGAAAATATTCCTTTAAATCAAAGTATAAAAACTGATTTTTATGCTGAGGAAATAGACCTCCAGGAGAATATATTTTGAAGTCTTCCTTCTCCTCTCTCCACATCCCAACAGCCACACAGAGGACAGGCCGACATCAAATGCCTTGCCACTCTCAGAAGCAGACATTACCTCATGCTATATGGCTTTCCTGTTCAGGGTGGCTCCAAGAGAAATGGGGTTTCTAGGACATTCCATCCTGCCAGCAGTTTGTGATGTATTTGAAATGGTCCATTTCTGGGGCTCTCTATTAAGTGACATTGATAAGGTGTCCTTCTCTTCCTTGAATCAAAAGATACTGAGATTTCTTTTATCTTATACTCCCCCGGTCAGTGCTTACTATTTATATGGCTAAAATCTTGAGCAAATCACTCAATTCCATTTCTGCACTCACTATTTCGCTAGTGAAATGCAAACTCCCCTGGGTAATTCCAAGCAGTTTCTTTACCCAGAGATCATCTCTGGCCACAGAGCAGCTCAGCTGCAACCCGCACTGTGTGCGCTGCATAATACTGTAACATTTTCAGAGTCAGGGAAGATTTATTCAGTGATCAACTGCTTCAGCATCCTGAATCACTCCAGAGACAGTCTGTTAAAGAGGGGACCTTGAGGGAGCTGAAAATGTAAGCAAGAAGGGAAATAATCCTCTTTCCCTTTTAACCCCTTAAGCCCCATAAAGAAATAGCATTCATTTTTTTACATGCATGGGGAAAATGTCTCAAATTAAATCCCTGAAAATATTAAGCATGTTTGTCTGCAGAAGGTGAAATTAAAGGTAATTTTATATGGGTTTTTGTTTTTTGGTTGTTTTTTTTTGTTTGTTTGTTTTGTTTTGTTTTTTTGCTAATCTGTATTTTCTATAGTAAACTTTGATTCTGTAGTAAGAAAAATATCTCAAGATGCATATCTATATACTTTCTTCAAAAAGGTCTCTAAGGGGAAAAAAAGACATCATTAGCTATCTCAGCAACTAGGTCAGAATTTGGAATACTAGCACACTACTCACCAAAAAAGTAAATATATAATAAAGCAGTTAAATATAACAAGAAGGTAAAGACAGAGTTAACTATTTGAAATCAATACAAGTCAGGAATTGCTAATAATCTTCATTTAACACTACCCACTAGACCAAAGCTGTTCAACCTCTCTCAACTGGTGAAGAAATTCAGAACTAAAGATGACCTGCACGTGTGAAAAAAGCAGAATGTCATCCACAAGACTCCCTGAGACCCTTCCAAATGAATACTCTCCAGTAGATATGCCAGCAGCCTTGTTGCTAATTGAATGAAAACCAAGGGCAGATACCCCAGTCTCCACTTTTGGAACAAAGATGGTGTCATGGTAGAAGGAAAGAGCAGGTGCCCACTTGAATTAATCTGGAATGCAAGATCAAGGTGATCCTGATCTCTGACAGGCTAGAGTCAGGCTATATCCTGTGCACAACTACTTCGATGGAATTTACTGTTAAAGAAAACAAATTTACTCAGTAAGCCAGCTGGGGCATTTGCTTATTTGATGAGAGGAGTCTTAAATTTTTTGTCATTTGACCTCATGTGTAGACAGCCAAGACTGAAATGTCTGAGAAAGTGTCAAAGCGCTAATAGACAAGGTGGGCAAGCAGAGGGCATTATGAGCAAAGACCCTGCCCCATGTGATGAAAGGGGGGGTGGATTTCAGATGATGATAAACCCTATAAATGAGCAGATATAACAGACAAACTTACATGTTTAAATCCATGCCACGAAGCAATCTTTCACAAACTGTGGTTTCTGTTTAGACTTTGTATATGAAGAATGATCATTTGTTACATTAAGAAAAGCAAAATCTCACGGCCTAGGTCCCTCTTGTGAACTACCATAGGAATTAAATTTAAACCTTTTCATCGTTTTCACTGGAGTAACAAATGCAGAAATAACTGACTTTGAAAATAGAATAAAGAGCATTCTCTTTAATTAATTTGCTACACCATTGTTATCAGGTGGACATGAACCAGTGTTTGGTTTTTAATTATGATGCACACAGCCAACTCACCCAGAAGGTCAAAAATGTAGAAGTTAAAGCCTAATTTTTTTTTCTGTCAGTAATTGTAAGAAAAAAAAATAAAAGAAGAGTTGAAATTTTTTAAAAATCAGACAGACAGGCAAGGTGGGACAAGGGGACAGATCCTCATTTCCATAGAATTATTTTACTTTGACAGAATATACACTTTTCTCAATGTAATTGCTCTTTAGCTATCGCTGAACCCCCCTCCTGTGAGGAACAGACTGGGCAGTATCTCCCAATCTTGACAACTGCTCCAAGGACAACACTCAAAAATCAATGTGCCCTCTGAAATAGGATGAAATGAAGATTTTGAGCTAGATACTTAAAGCTATGCACCTTTAGATTTTTTAAAAACCCTTTCAAGGAGTGTTTCACCAGTGTTATCAGATTTGATGTTATTTCTGTTTATCTGACCAGATAGTATAATGAATTTGAGCATCTGTTGAGGATTAACATTTTTAAATAAATTTTAAAAAAGAACAGAAAAAGGGAAGGGGGTGATGCTTAAGGAAAATGCACACAGAGACCAGACTCCCTACCATTCCAACTTCTATCAAAGAGTAATGTTAAAATCTCTGCCAGGATAATCCACATCCTTCTGGACTGTGTACTATGATGAGAGTAAAGCACATGCTTATGCGCTCTCTCTCTCTCTCGCTCTCTCTCTCTCTCTCTCTCTCTCTCTCTCTCTCTCTCTCTCTCTCGCTCTCTCTCTCTCTCACACACACACACACACACACACACACTTCAATTGAGAAATGTCACCCATGAACAATCCTAAAGGATATGCATTCATTCATTTCTAAATGGTATAAAATTTCATTTTAAGGACAATAGTGTGTGTTTTTGCATTCATGAATATAGGCCCTTGTGTGATGTGTACAAGCTGGAGAAGCTGCAGCAGATTGCAGCCAAATGTACTTCAGAGTCTATCAGCTCTAATCTTGAAAGACACTCTTGATGTTCTAGATATTCCTTATAAATTTCCTACTCAATCAGGATGTTAGTGAGGTATTTTTCTTGCTTCTTAATTCTTATTGAAAATAAGCTATCCGGTATACACTTACTTCATATGGCTTCATACGAGATTTTAATTTCCATATAAGCATGTTAATAAATAATACATCATCTTGTCAAGCTTTAGCAAATACATGTAGCTTGCAATATTTCCTCTTTTCTCCACGAGTCCATTTGGCAATCATTTCATCCAGCGGCAACACACAGCTGAGCGAACCTGCTCTAAGCATCGTCCTTAACCGCGCCACATTCCAGCATTTCACTGTTAGGGTGGCAGCACTGGGTGACCCGTGGCATAGCCCTCAGTGAAGTGAAAACCATTTCACTAGCTGTCTTTTCAACTGTGACAGGCCCTAGTCAAAAAACCAGAGAGTGTGACCTGCCAATCACAGGAGTGAGAGGCCCGAGGGCCATATGTCACATAATTCTGGAGCCCCTCCTGACTCTCACTGTAAGTAATTCCCAGTCAGTAGGCTCCCCTCACCCAGGAGCGGCAGCAACAAGAGTTTTTTCATCTACACTTATAACTTGTTTGGTCATGGACTTGGGTGACTTAAATGTGAAAATCATTTCCCTTGTGGTGTCTATCATTGGTTGAGATATATGATTATTGGTCTGCTGTATCCCCAATTCCCCAGAAAAGATTGTTGATCCAAATCTGAGAGAGAAGCAGAAACTGTGTGTGGCCCTGGTGGAATTCTGACCATCACCACACTCCAGGGAATGTGCCCTTGGAACAGGGGCCACCTTACTCCTTGAATGGAAATTCACCTAAGTTGCTAGGACCCCACTCAGAGCATCGCAGCCCCTCATCATTACCACTCTAGCTGCCAGCTCCAGCCTCAAATGAGAGAATGAGCTACCGACATGTAAAAAGCCCTAGACACACATTGCTATTGCTTTTCCTATGAACGACATCACTTTCTTCACTTACACAAACTGGTGCCTGGTATGCTTGTTGCAAACTGGTCTACATAAAGAAAGTGCATAGGTTTAGAGAGAACTTTGCCCTGGCTCTCGGCTAAAGGGATTTTGAGACAAGGAGATTTTGAAGCAGCTGTTCCCATACTTATCATTCTATTGCTCCTCTTCACTCCACAATCTACCTAAAACAGACTATCAGAATCAGCTGGAAGGCTTGTCAAAACCCAAATTGCTGGGCCCCACCTCAGGAGTTTCTGATTCAGTGGATCAGGATTGGGCTTGAAAACTGCAGCTTTAGTAAATTCCTAAGTGATGTTGGTGTTGCTGGTCTGGAGTCCACTTTTCAAACACCACGACTGCAAAGAAAAAGAACTTCATTTGGAATATTAAAAGAGGCATGGAAGAAGTTTATTTAAAAATGGAGAAAATGTGGGCAGTGGGAATAGAGGGTACCCCAGATGGTTGTATTAAAGAACCACAAGCCTGTCATAGGTACCCAATGTCTAACTTTAACATACGGCTGATCTGAGGTGTTAAGTAATTAGGTCATTGGGCCAATGTCACGAGGTTGGTCCATCAATAACAGAACTAAAATTAAAAATGCAGTTCTCTGTTCTAGCCCTGTAGCTTCCCATGTAAAGAATGACCAGGAGTTCAGCTCTTCATATTTGAACTCTTTAAGGATAAGAAGTGCTCAGAGAGCCCACTCTCATCACGCAACTTGAAATGGGAGGACAGAAGAGGATGCATCACAGACAAAGCACAGCCAGTGACACGCACGCAGATCTTCAAGGAAGGGAAAATTCACTGACCAGGTTCAGTGACTTCGCGGTTGAGCTAGCAACGATTTTTAAACTATCCACGCAGTGTCATCACTCCTCAGGAGGTTCTGGGCAGCCCAATTCCCTGTTTGATTTTTAACAGCATCTGCTTTCAGCAGGCATCCAGTTTTACTTGTGGCTGGCAGAAACCAAACCCGCTCTTACCCCAGAAGCGTGGGCCAGCTCCCAGGACAGGATAGAAAATCTCTACTCTCTTTTTAGGAACATCTCCACATTAGATGTAAACTGACCAGCTGCCACCACTGCTGTTTAATCCTCTCTATTCTGGCCTAGGAGCTAAGAATCTTCCTCTCTAGTTTGCTGTGAAGATTCTGTAGTTGGGTGGGGGGGGGGGGAGAATCATCATAACTGAGCTTGTGAATGGATAACCAATGTTCAGCTTTCAATGCATCAATGTGCAGGAAATGAATGCTCATGAATTTGTTTTGAATTTGAGAAAAATTTGAAGACATGTGGCTATTCCTAGTATTGTTAATTGAGTTGGGCTCTTAGAGTCCAACGCCTTAGACATAATAGGCCCTTAACAAGTATATGTTGAATTGGTTGAATTTTAATGACATATTCAATTTAGGTATTACTATTCATAACAGATGACATAACCCAGGGCCTTCTTTTCCTAAGAAGAGAGTAAGAACCCACAGACATTATACAGAGATGTGGTGAATTGATAATGGTCTGAATGAATTTCTTCCTAGTCACGGATATGTTTCGGGTATTGTAAAATATTATCTATATTAGTTACAAGACAGCTCTAGAAAGATCTAGAAATAAGTATTTCTACACAGCTCCAATTCAGTAACCACTACTAGTACTATCACCCCCTACTAACTCATAGGATTTTCCCTCCCCTGTAGGAAAAAAAAAAAATGTTGACATATGGGAGGAGGGGCGGGAACAACTGTTTTCAAATTCAGGTAACATGAATTAGAGCTACTTACCAGCATCCAGACAGGTGACTAGGTCACTGACATCAGAACTGCAAATACACAAACTCAGAGTAACGGAAGGCACAGAAGGTTCTGGCCCATCTCACAAAGCTGAGGAGGTCTTAGCTGTTTGCTGCAATATTGGCTCTGAAGGGAGGGCGTTCACACTTCCAATCCAAAGATCCCACAACCTAACTCATTACTTGAAATTGCCAAGTACAGTGCAAGTCAGTGACCTATGCTACCAAGACCAGAAAGAAACAAGCTAGTACTAAAAAGTCCCAAATATGTCTTTGTTTCTCTACTGAATGATTTTGAGAAAAAAATCACAGCTCTAAATTTCAGTTTGCCTCACCTAGAAGGAAAATAAACCCCCAAAGTCAATTCTGTCTCTAAAATTCTAGGCTTGTAAGTGGAATCTTTTTGTTTTTAATCACTTCAGTGGTTCTGAGTTTAAAACTATGCTCCCTACAAAATACTGGTAGAAATACAAAGCCATCGAATTACACTAGTTTTCCTAGGGCTTTAGCACTGAAGCTGAATACGTACCACTCAGGCAGACCTGTCAGTGAGAACCAAAGTCATGGGTGGTGAAGGAAGAGCACACGGTATCAGCTCCTGTCTTTAACAGTTTCAGTAATGGAGGGCTGGGATTGACCTCTGAACTGCTCCACACCCTCCCCACAGAGTTCTCGTAAATGCACCAAACTTCAGCTGCACAGAGTCAGCCTCCCCAGGGTTGTTTACGATGGCCCTGGCGGTGAAAGTCCCCATGTGTTCCTTGTCAGTGCAGACACATGTCCTCTTTGGTGTGAAGTGTTTTTTTTTTAATTGTTATTTATATTGTTTACATTGTGTATTCCCCTTGGGTAACCCACCACCGATTCACCCGTGACCCATCACCATAGTCCCTGTGCTCTTTTCTACCCCATTTTGTGAAGTGTTATTTTAAAAGATAATCTGGAGCAACCTTTTTAATTACTCCAATGGGAAACTAAAATTATTAAAGATTCAATTCTGTGCTATTATAATCACACTGTTCTACTCATCATGTGATTTATTTTGAATCTGCCTTGTAGTCTTTCAGAAACTTCTAATAAATTGTGTGGAGGGGGAGGTTAGTAAGTTGGTGGGAGAGAGAAATAGGATATGGACATCTGGGCATTTGAGCCTGTGTGTATAGAGCTATAGTACATAGAAGAGTCACTAACAAATGATTTTACAAGAAGAGCTGGGAGGAATGAAGAGAGGGGCTGATGGAATGGTGACTAGAACTCTGGTGGCTGAGAGGAGTGTTACAGCTACTTAACGGGATGTGAAGTTATACTCCTGAAACATATATGGTTCTATAAACCAACATCACCACCACAACAAAAGAGATGTTTTTAAAGAGGACCTTGGTCAAAATTGTAGCTTTCTCTCAACATTCAAAACAACAGCTTCAACCTAGGTTTCTCCAGCATTACTCATTTGAGAATACAACTATTATTGTCAAACATAAAATAATAAAATCTTGGCCTCCCTGATTCAACAGCAAACAATCACATCTCAAACTTATATTTCTAAAACAATGAAAATGGGCACCATATCAAGCACAAGCATCAAGATTATGCTCTAAAAGTCTCTGTCAAACCACCAAATGAGCCCCCACATAAGAGTGGAGGCAGTTTTGGAGGGAGAAGTCACGACCTCCAACAAAAGTAGAGAATAAAAACTAAAAAGTAAGCTTTCAGGACTATTTGCAACATTTAACTTCCCTGAATAAGAAAGACAAGCTGTGAGTCTCTGTGATTATTACTTTATTTTTAAGAAAAAAAAAAAGAACTTTATTTAAATCAGGCCCTTAGCAGGTTGGCTGAGCTCACAGAAGCCTCGCTCGGCCTGCAGATGTCTGTCTGAGCTGCCACATGGCAAGAACTGGCCCTGGGGGTCTCAGGAGCCCAGCACAGGACCCAAAACTTCTTATTTTGGTGCTGGTTCCAAAATTCCTCATCCCTTTCCAGTTCATTACAAACGCCTATTGTTTGCCATATTTATCTGCCATCACTGCTGTTTGTTAGCAAATGGGAAGAGAACTGCCAGGACTAAATTTCAGCCTGCCCTCAGAATAGTGCAAAGGCGCTACAGGAATTGCGCGACAGATGGTCTTTGAATGATATACAGAACCTCTGCCCTTGGGCCCGCTTTGGAGGAGCTGTTTTGGATTGTTGCTCATAAGAGTGGGAGGTTGTTGTGTGATATGTGATTATTCCATAATAATTTTAATTATTTTGCCTGTTTTCAAACAATAGTCTCAGCCTTTTTTAATTTTTACACTCACTGAGTTGTGACACGAGCATTCTTTCCTCTATGTTAGCAGGGATTAAAATCAAGCCCTGTATCCCTTCCCATTTTTCAAATAATCCATGTTTAAATAAATTACCTCGGTCTGGAAAACCAAGTTACGTGGCGTCCTCCTGGCACACACACGAGCAAGGGAAAAAAAGTCTTATTGTGGTGTCTGGTTTGAGATTGTCGCGGTAACAAGTTTCAAGAAAAGCCTGCTCTTTGCCTCTTTGGAGCGAGGCTCAGGGTAAGGGAGCCTCATTTATATGCGTGTGGGGATCCCATCGGATCTGCTCAAAGGTATGGTCCGAAGCAGTCAGACGCCATCCGATGTGCATGTAAATGAACTTCCCCAAGAACAGCGTCGGCTTCCGGAGCTGCAGAAAACATGCCATCTCAGTCTCCTCCGAATCCAATAGAAACTTCCGAATGTTTTTGTAAAGCTGCAGGAGTCAACGAGAAGCGAAGCTCAACTTTCAAGGCATCTGAATGTATCTCCCTTTACCGGACAGATGTGTTAGCTGGTGCGCAAGGTTTGGGGTTAGAAGCCAGAATTTTGGTTTCTCGACCCAGTGGGTCGCCAACTTGAACATACCGGTGGTACCAGCGGCTACCTCCAGCTTTCACCTAGAGGAGTGCACCCCCCTAGTAAATGCCAAACCCACCAGGGAACTATATAGGAAGATCAAATCTACAGTAAATCTAAACCACAGGAGGATCTAGGAGTGAGTTAATATTCACGAGATGGCCTTTTTACCAAATGTAAGAATGCATGACTCTACCTGGAATTTGTTGCTCATGAAATTCTCCCCTACAGCTAGATTCTGTGCCCCAAATAGACTTGTGGTTCCAGTCCTACAGCGAGGAGCCAAATCAAACTTTGGATAATTTACAAGCCGACTAGTCTGGCACCTTGGTAATAAGAAAGAAATTCTGCTTCTCCTTGGTCTCCAGCTAAGTGATATAGTTACCTCGAAAACAGAAATCGCTGGTGAGTGGGGGGTTACTAGAAAAAAGAAAAAGCAAAACCCTGACCCTGCTATTTGATAGAGAAATCCCCCATGGAGTCTTAAGTGCTTCCCAACAACTGTGGTTTTAATCCAATAACAGCAGCTCCTCTAACAGAGAGAAACCCAACTCACACAGCAGTTAATACCCAAATGAAATTCAGATAACTCCCACTGTGTTGACAAAAAGGATTGGGGGAAGCGTCCTCTGTTCCTTCCCAAGGAAGACGTGCCTTTGGTGAGGTCCAGCCAGCCTGCCCTCCCAGACTCTAGCCTTCCCGCTTTCTCCTCAGCAAGACTGGTGTGCAGAGATCTCTGGTTATACAGAGTACAAATTCGCAAAGAAAATATATTAATTCATGTTTGGCACCTTGAGGAGCCACAACTACTCGTCTTTCAAGGAATGGAGGATCAACTAAGGAACTTGCCTTATTGCTGAAAATTTTTATTAAGGCGTATGATTGGAACTAATGTCTCTGACAATATCAGCTATCATAAATGATATATCACTGTGTTCTCAAACTATTTGAAATGATGAAACCACACTTTAGAAACTTTTATAAATAATATTCCATTATTAAGTGCCCAAAGAGGTCAGCCCCTATACAGGTAATTTATTAACATCATCTCTAACCCTTACCACAACCAGGAAGGCATTAATGTCCTCACAATACAATTCAAATGAAGAAAAAGAGTCGCATGTGGTTAAGTAACTTAACAAAGGTAACTCATAACCAACAACACCTGAGTGTGGGTTTGAACTTCATATTTGTTTAATTCCTAGGGTCATATTCTTTTTGTTGATGTATGGATGTATGAGAAGAAATTACATTCACATGTGACATATAATCTTATGAAAATGAATGCAAATTTCAGCATATTTTGGATTCTTAAAGGAAGAGAGTATGTATACCTCAGTGCCTGACATGTTGTGAATTCTCAGCAAATACTAAATCATTGAAGTATTCCTTTATAGATATATATAATTGACAAGGAAATGTTCATTATGTAGGCTTTATCTACTACTTCCTCTTGGTGATTTCACAGATTTATCCTGGCTAAATTCTGGAAAGCATACCTGGTTGGGCCAAAAGGATTCAGCCAACTCAACTTAGAACCAATTCCTGGTAAGGGGAACTATCAGTATCAGTACTAGATACTAAATTCAGCAAGTATCTAATACAACCAATTTCAATTCCTCTGACAAAGAAATATGGTTTAAAAAAATTAAAACAGCGTCTCTTAATACAGAGGTTTCTGACAACCTGACAAGGGGGGAACAAAGAATATTTATTGACCACAAGAGGAGAAGGGGTAATTTGGTTCTATGTTCAAATACCCAAATGCATCTTGTCTTTTGTAATTAAATTTTCCTTGTTTTTGTATCTGGCTAACAAGATTTGGAAATAATGCCATTTTAATACAAACACATACAATAAATATATTTCTTTGTTTTAAGACAACCACTATAACAGTTCATTTAAAATCAAAAAATAAATAGCCTAGGTCAATAGTAAGATGATTATCATTAGTATATATCTACATATATTTAAAAGAACAGTTATCTCCCAATGTTAAAATTTTGCCATATTTCCTTTGAGATCCTTTTTGAAATGTTAGCAGTCAAAAGAGTGGCATTCTATCAGTACCCCAAGACCTTTATGGATGGCAAACTTAACTGTTAAAAGATTGTACCAAGTGCTTTTATTCTGACCCACATATGAATTAGGTTCAAGCACAAAGGAAAAATAAATGGGAATTAGAGGGCAACTCAGAGAGGCATTCCAGTTGGGGAGAAAAATACCACCATTAAGTCCCAGATGCAATTTACAAAAATAGCATTTGAATTTTCTAATTATTTCTATTTAAAAATGAGCTAATGGAATTATTTTGGACCCAATCATTTAATTATATACAGATTTGCTGACCAATGTCTCTGTACATCCAGTCCTGGACTCCTGCTCACATCTGTAACCTTGCCAAACTTTGCGATAAATAGAAAAAACCTTTTTCCTTTTTTTTCTTTGTTTTTCCTCTCCTGGGTAGGAATGGAAGAGGCTGGTGATTCCAAGTACTCCATGTTTCATGGTCAAGTCAGATCAATTTGATACAACTTCCAGGGTCATATGAAGCAGAAAGGGAGTCCTGGAGATAACCTGTCCCAGTAATTTTCAAATCAACTCGAAGCACTTTGCAATTATTCCCCACATTGTCCACTCCTCTCATGGTCAGAGACCTAACATGTACTCTGCAGGGAATAGGGGAAAAGGAAGTACTCCATTGGATAAGCTTTCAGACAAGTAATGTTAAGTATCTCTGAAACAAATATAAATTATTACTTTATACTAGGAATCCAT
Organism: Scalopus aquaticus; assembly: GCA_004024925.1. NCBI lineage: Eukaryota > Metazoa > Chordata > Mammalia > Eulipotyphla > Talpidae > Scalopus > Scalopus aquaticus. The sequence goes on along the minus strand of PVIJ01002077.1, from coordinate 85,827 downwards.
GAATACACACTTTTATATAACAACTTCTCAGTTCTACAGTAGACAACCTAATAGACCTCCCAAAGATATTTACCCTAAACTATGCATGCCAAATTGATTTTCAAAATTCTACATATATACTACTCCTAAGAGTGAAAAGAGCACAGCCCAGGATGGTGAAAAAAATCATTTGTTCATTTCAGTATTTGTTAAATTTCAAATATGCCAAACATCAGGAATTCAGTATCTGTCCTCAAAAAGCACACTGTCTAATAAAGAGACAAAATAACAATTATAGCTCAAAATGAGAATTGGTATGTAACAAAACTTCCCTGTCTGACCATCTGTATTGTTTCATCACAGAGACCCCCCCACACCAGGATCCCTTACTTCTTCCATGGCATCCCCAGCAATTCTCCCATTGGCACAACTGCTGCCACCACTCCTCTTCTGGGAACCAGTCTCACTCCTGCAGCTCTGCCAGAGATGCTTCCGGGCCATAGCAGGGCAGGTCATTCATCCACATTTCTATTACCCTCACCACTTTTCCCTCATCCAAAATCTCCTTGGCACCAAGGCCAGCCTCCAGTGTGTGCAGAGTAAGAGCATACAACCCTTCCTGTTTGTGTTAGACCATGTCGTAGGACCTAAAATTCTTTCTACAAAACTTAACAAACCTGCCATCTTTCCTTATACCCCATATGATTCATACCCTTCAGAATCAGGCCAGTAAGAGTTTGGCCAGGGGACAAATTCAAGTGTCTGAAGGGGCTGTTGACCTCTTTGGAAAGTCCTTGAACCAAGCTACCTGACTAGCTGCACAGATACTCCCAGCCCTGTCTGAATGTTGAGAGAAGGCAGAGTTTGATTTCTTTTCCTAGGAAGTTTCTTCACCTCAACACATTTCTGTGGGGTCTCTCCCACCAGGTCACAGGCAAGCTGTGACATGTGACTCCTCTGACTCTAGTCGGGGTGCACCACTGGAGATGTGTAAGAAGTATGGTTGGAACCCAGAAGAGACACCTGAGTGTGTAAAACATCACTGAGGAGATGAAATTTGGATGAAGAGTAGTGTTTTATCAGTCAGATCATTGTGTTCATCTTGGGGATAGGATAGCAAGGAAGTAGAGGACCAACTAATCCCATGACTTCAAGGAATAAAAACAAGTACTGTATGTTCAGTGAAATACATATTTGCCTATGGAGGCATGCTATTTTGTACTGGAAAAGTAGAAGCAAAAGATTGGAAAGCAATAAGTTTGATCATAAAAATTCACGTTCCACAAAACAATTTGTTTTATCTTGGGTTTCTCAATTCCTTTGAGGAATTAAGCTGCATAATCATTTGATCATATTTATCCATTGGAAAGATAACTGTATTAATAGTGTATAAAATGGTTTTGAAGCTATATAGATAGACTTAGAAAAGGAGGAGGCAGGAGGATCTATATAGAAGGGGCTACAATATTTAATCAGGAGGAATGAGATAATGCACACACCCTGAGTAATTCCCTCCCCCTGAATATTTGTACATCCTGTAAATATGTAGAGGGAGAAGGAGAGGGAGAGGGAGGTTTCACTTTTGAGTTATTGTAAGGATGACGGGATTTTGCAGATGTGATTAAAGTCTCTAATCAGTTGACTGTGCATTAATCAAAAGGAAAATTATTCTGGATGGATCCAACCTAATCAGGTATACCCTGGAAGACTATTTGGAGGTCAGAGACTAGAATCAATAGGGAAATTCTCTTTCAGGCCTAGAAGAGATAAACTACTCCGTTATGAAAGGGCTAAGGATGGGATCCTACGGTGAAGACTTGAAGGGACCTAAGTCAGTAAGTCATTCCTGCTAGCCTGACCTATAAGATCTGTGAGATAAGTGCATGTCGTCCCAAGCTTCTAAATTTGGACAATTTGTTATGCAAAAATATAAGGCAACAATATAAAAAAAATATCTTGTCAAGAGACAAAGTAGTATATTCTGGAGAGAGAACTGACAGTAAGTTGGTTGGGTTGATATGAGTGAAAGCATGTTTCTGAATTTACTGGCTTGGAAATTCTCCCCTTCCTTCCACGCTGCTTCTAAAAGTCTTAAATATATAGAAACTCAGCCTTTTCACCTTCTTGGGTCTACAGAGACTGGATCTCAGACTCAGTGAGGACCCCAAAATTTGTCCTGGCTGCCTTGTCTGGTTCCCCATTATTTCAAGCACATTTTTTCCTGGAAGGAGAAAAATTGAGACAAAAAGTGCTTGCTGACCATCTCTAATTACTAAAAAGTATGAAAATTGGAATACAGAACAAGGGAGCTTCACTTCTCTATAAAAACACATTGTCACTTTATTTGGCAATTGTTTTATAAGATACAGCTGAGAACCAAGAAACAAACAAAAGAGACCTTAGAGCAGCCAGCATCTACAGCACAGAGTCCAACCTCATTAATGAGCTTCACCAAAAAGGATTTCCTCGGGTCCTTACTCAGAGCCTGGTCTCCTGCCTCAGAAATTCTAACTGGCTTGCTGATAAGGTTTCCAAATGAACAGCCCAATAAGAGCAGCAAATTAAAAGAAGAAGCACATCAATAACAGTAACGAGTGACAACCGATGGCTTAACAGCAAGGTTGGAAACAAGGAAAATAACCATAGAAGGCAAACAAAAGAAGTAAAAATCACAGCAGCTAAGGATCATTTAGTACAGAATAAAAACATTCTACATACTATAACAGACCCCTGAAGGCACTAGAGCTCAGCGTGATAGCCTAAGCCATCATTAAAAAAAGTTAAATTGCATTGGTATAGTCTAAGACGACAGACATTCATAATATAAAATAACAGTAAGAGGAAACTTACAGTTGATCTATTTATTATTAAAACCTATACCACTGAATCATATACAGTGTTGTAAACCTATGCCACCTCAATTAAAACAAACAAATAAATAAATAAACAAACAAAACCAAAAATTAAATAAAAGATCCAATCCTTGAGTGCTGAAAATAAGTACATACAATTTTAAAAAGCACCTCTTGAGGAACAGATATGTGCCAGACTCTGGCCCAAGTGCAAAGACAGAAAGGAACAAGGATGAGGTAGTGTACCTGGTTGCCTTAATGCAGAAAGATTTTTTTAAAAAGCCTGCAAAAGCCACCGAGGGCTCCAGAACCTGAATCATAGGGAACCTGCCTGTTGCCAGGCTGGCACAACAGGTTGTAAGTCTTGAATGACTCTCAGTCATTTGGGAAGCTCAGCTATTTGGAGTCATTCCCTACAAGTTGTCCTCTAGAGAACACTTAGAACATTTAGGGCCTCCCTGGTGGCGCAGCAGTTAAGCGCTGTGCTGTGGAGCTGTAGGCAGCGGTGATGCGAGTTCGATGCCTGGCCGGGGAGAGTCCCACATGGCGTGGCAGACTTCTCCTGCCTTGCCCGCTGCTCGCCTCAGCAGTGTATTTCCATTGATCTGCCTGTTCTTCTCCCCACTCTGTCTCTGGTGAACCCTCTCGCCGCCCTGAGCCTCTGACCTGTACCCCAGCTTGTGTGCATAAATAAATAAATTAAAAAAAAAAACACTTAGAACATTTATTAAAATATCAAGCATTTTCAAAAATCTGAATGATTTACACTCCCTCACAAAGTTAGATCTATTTTATCTAAAGAGGATTGATGACTTTTATGAAAACCAAGAAGAAAATTCCAATATGAACAAATATACTTCTCCAGCTATAATGGCTACCGACCCTTTGGTTATATGTTAAAATACACCTTCAGAAGCTGTGATGAATTTTAACAGTAGTTAGACAAGAATGATTTGTGTTCTTAAAGTGCATGGTATTTGTTAACGTACACTCATAAAATGTTGAAGTTAAAACCATGAATTTGGTTAGATGAGAAAAATAATTCAACTCTTTCTGGTCAATACCTTACACTGTCTTTTTGTAATGTGTATCCCAACTGTGGGTAGACCAGTTGTATAAGAATCCCAAATTTCTGGGCCCTACCACAGTTCTTTTAAGTCAGATTCTCTGGGAAGATATTCATCCTTTTTAAAACTTTCCAGGTGATGTTGATATGCAGCCAGAATCACTTAAATTCCATTGTTTTCAGCGTGTCTACTGACAAACGAGCAAAATATTTTTTCTCCATAAATACTACAGTCCAAGTCCAATGAAAAGAAACCCCCAAATTTTCCACATTAAAATTTAATCTCACAACAAAAGAGAACAAACATTAACAAAATAAATTAAAGTCATGGTATTTTTCATAATTTTGATGTCTATGCATTAGAAAAATGAAAAACTAAGCTAAAAAAATCTTCAAATACTTATATTTGGGCAGCACTATCTTTATGTCATCATGCATGAACCCTTGGGGTATCAATAATAAGTCACAGGGAACCTGAAATATTTTGTAAAAATGGAATATCAATAAAGCTTGTCAGTCTTTAGAAATAATGCCAAGTTCCCTCAGTTTCCCTCTCCCTCTCCCTCTCTCATGTTGTTTGATTTTTCTGCCTTTGCAAACCCAGGTATAATGTAAGAATGAAAGAAGAAAGATGTAGAAGCCAGAAACAGTCTCATTAAATAGGGTTTAGGGACCCTGTGGAATGTAATGGGTTAGGGCGAGTGACACTATATATAATTAACATGTCTAGGGTTTACTTCAACCCCCACGGAACAGATGCAAAATATATAGCTATTAATAACGATGATTAAATAACATCCAACTTCTTGAATCCCAGAGTTGTTGTTTTTCTTCCTGCTAAGTGGTTGTTGCTCAGAAAAATCCAAGAAAAAGTTAAGTGAAGGAAAGATTACTTGACTTGGGACTAAATATTAAATTCCAAGCTGAAAGATCAGGTGATTCCATATACTTTTTGCCTCTCTCAAGAACAAAAGTCTCCCCTATTCTACTTTCTCATGAGGAACAACCCAAAAGACCTAAAACTTAGGAAGCTGCGGTGACAGGGGAGTACACACTGGTTCTTGGCAGGCCAGAGAATCTAGTCTGTTCTTTCTTGGTTGGTATAAATTCTGTAAAAGATCTCCCTGGGCATTTGGTGTGAGGAACAAATTGGCAAACTAACATGTACCTTCTATACACAGAGCATTGTGTTAGGAGCTGTGGGAGATGGATATTTTAACACTATAAGAGCAAGGCTTCTGTCCTCAAGGAAATTAAAATATAGCTAGGGAAAAAAAAAACCCACAAACATCAATTAGGGAATTGTATGCCATAATTCATGATTAAGTAATAAATTAGTGTCATAGTGGTTCAGAGAAGGAAAATTAAAATGAGAATAATTGGGAAAGACTTCATGGCGTTCATGCACTAGGGCTTTGTAGCATGCCACAGGAACCAGTCTCCGGTGGCTAGGCAAGGGAAGAATTGGCACTCATGCGTGGAATTACATGTGTGTCAAGTGACCTTTATGGTTTTCTTTTCCTCTCTTTTGTTTTTCTTTGTTATTAAAAAAGGAGCTTCTTTGCTCATGGCCATGACTTAAAAATGTACATAAAATGAGACTGACAATTTAACAAATTTGATGTTCATATTCTAGACAATCCTTAGTTCTTTCTTAGATTTGGGGAAGCAGCAAATTTGAAATAATAAGTAGGCAAAAATTGAGGGGGATAGCTATAATTACACAAGCTGGTAACAGAGAGGAGTAAATACTATTAATGCTAGATGAAGCAGAACACCAAAGACTTGGTGATCTGGGCCCATTTAATGTTGGGATAATACAGCCATACTCTTCTCATCTACCCACCCCTACAGCCCAGAATACAGCATAGTTCCCAGAATGTAATTTCTGTACTGGTTCCATTCTCCTGTAAGACAGAAAGAAGGGAGGGACAGATGGAGATAAGAAGGAAGAGAGGGAAGAAAGGGGGGAGGAGAGAAAGGGAAAGGAAGAGAAAGAAAAGAAGTAAAGTGGAAGGAAGGAAGGGAGGAAGGAAGGAAGGAAGGAAGGAAGGAAGGAAGGAAGGAAGGAAAGAAAGAAGTTGATTAAAAGAGGGGAATATAAAGAGATAAATTTCATTTTATTCATTCATTCATTCATTTATTCAAAATTTTTCATTGAGCACTTCCTGCTGCTTTAGGTGTTAGAGACATAATTGTGAATAAAAGAGACTCAATCTCTACAACTTTAAAACTTTTGTGACAATGGAAAAAAATTCTCCCACTTGTTTATGATTTTTAAAAATAATGAGGTAAGAAAAGCTTCAGATATACAATTCCCCATGTGTTAGAGTAAGTCAGCCTAGATATTTTCTATTAAAAATAGATCCAACAGGGAAAATTCATCTTTCTGATACTGGGCCTAGCTATGTAGCCTTTCTTGCCTGGTTCCCTTTCAGGGGCTCCCCTCCTTGTCTTTCTACTTAGCAACCTAATCCTCTTCTGCTTTACACTAGTGCAGGCCTCCTTGCCTCTCTGTCCATCTTTCTTACCTTTGTTAGAAGTTCTTTTCCTCAATTGCCCCATTGTGATTGTTTTCCTCAAACTCCAAGAGGTCACACACCTCGGTAACAGTGAAGCCCAAAGCAAGCTATCTGATTCCTGTCTCCAGACCCGGGGTCTTAGCACTAAGAGCTAAGATTCTTGCTTGCCTTTTGGAGCCGGCCCATCCAGGACAGAGCCATGGATGACGCTGCTGAATCATGGCCTGCGGGACCTTCCGGGGTGAAAACGTGTGTTGTTTTTTGTGCTTGTTCTTTTAAAAAGGAAACCTAAAACCTTTTTTCTTTTCTTTAATGAATTATTCTAGTTTTGCTCTGAGACCACAGCTCTTGTTTTATTTCAGTTGTCTTTTTCCATAACTCCTTTTAGAAATAAAAATGGGAAACGTTATCTAGCCCCTAGGAAGAAATATGTACATACATTCAAAAAGCAGTTTCATGCAACCTTAATAACCTGAATTCTATTTCCCTTTCTGTACATGATGGATGAAATTACTTTGATTATGCTGGCTTTCCAATTACTCATTCATGCCAAGAAAGCCAGCCCTTGAAACCTAGTCACCTTGTTTATTTCTTTCCCACCTTACCCTTCACAATCAGAAAATCAAAGAGCACTGGAGCTGGAAGGAGCTTCCGTGATCCCCAAAGGAAGGATTAAACTTAAAAGTCATACATATTGATTGACCTGAGTTTTCTAAAATTAAACCTAAGTAACTATTTCAATACCAATTTTTAAGCTGTAAAAACTGATTTGGAGTTACGGAGTTTTGAGTCATATGAAAATCTTGGTAAATAAATAACCTGGTTGCCAAAGGGTTTCTACTTAATATATCAGGAAAAGATTTATTCTTATGTATTCACTTTATTCCTTAATCCAAATCAGTGGCTTTCAAATTGTGCAGCTTGGAGTCTCAGGGCCTAGCACCCACGGAAGAAAAGGGGGACCAGGTTTGGAGGCTCCATACCCTCTCCCTTTGCTTTGACTTAAGACCCCCACTTTTTCTCTATATGTTGGGTTCTCAAGTTCATATAAGTAAGGTTTCTAGCTGCTCTCTAAAAGCAAAGAAGTGTTGAAAAATGAATGAAATTACCCAAATAAAATGGTACATAAATAAAATACAAAGAGTCAACCATAATCATCCTTTTCTCTCAGAGTGGGATTCACGGATGGGCTGGTCTCGGGTGTCTGATTTTCCACGGCTCTTCGCCACCAGGCACCAGGGATCACCACTCACTACTACACATCAGAAGCCATTCAGTCCTTCTGACTACTTAGAGGTAGCTCCCAAATCTATTTGTGGTTTATCGTCACTAGTTCATTTATCCATTCCATAAACACTTAATGAAGGGTTCAGAGATGAAGACATGATTCCTGGAAATATTTAGTCTAGACAAGCAAACAAATTATAGTTTTGTTTTGTTTTGTTTTGTTTTTTTAAAGAGCATTATTTTACCAGGGGATGTACACCAGGGAGAGGGAGCTCAGAAGAGCCAGGAAGAGTCAGGGAAGACCCCACAGGAAGTCTTAGCAGCGCTCCACATCAAAGGATGAAATGTGAAGGGTGGGAGCTCTGGCTGCCCATTCAAGCAAGTGTATGATATAAAGGATGATGCCACATGAAAGGCCTCACAGTCTACCTTGTACAAAATGGACAGCCAATAAGCCATTCACCTAGCATTATTGAACAATACATAATCCCCTCATCCCCAGCAGTTTTTTCTTTTCTTTATTCCATTCATATCAACAAATATTTCTTGACGATCCACTCTGGTCCATCCATAGTACCAGCTACAAAGAAACCTGGAAGTCATTGCAAATCCTCAGAGACCCCAGCTCTGTTGCCACCCCAGTCCCCAGCTTTTCAGGGTAAGGCACCCCTTGAATATTTGCTCCAACTTCCCAGTCATTCCCTGAGCAAATACTCTAACCCATGATTGCAGTAGGCATCTGGTATGGGGATTTTCCACCAAGAATCAGCAATGGAATTTTTTTAACTGCAGAAATAGATAACACAAGTAAGGAAAAGAGTTAAAAAGGAGGCTCTTAAAAACATTTAAAATAGCTGCTCAGCATTGAAAATCAGCTTAAGGGATGGCAAATGCAAATGTGAGCTCAGACAGGCCCAGCTCAGTTTTGCAAATCCTTTGGTAATGAAAATAGATCCGCACTTTAATTTTTCAAACCATAAACCTCCCTGAAGCAAGTACGAAAAGAGAAGAAACAGAGGGAAATGTTCTACAAAGAAAGTGGATTTTGCATTTGATGTTTTGATGGAACTCTGTCAGGACAGGACTCCCAAAACCTGTGAAGTGGGCCTGGTCGTGGCTGCCACCCTTGGGTCCCGTTCTCCATGGCTTGTTCAGGTTGGGAGCCATCCCCTCCCAAAGTCCTTAGCTACCCAGATCATCTCATGTCCCTCCCATACCCAAGGGTCACATGAAACCTGCTGTGTGGAAAAAAGTACCTTCAGGTACACTGAGGTACAAATAATAGATAACAGCTTTAAAATGCAATTTCCCCATTAGGGTATTTGCATTTTAACCAGATACAAAACCTCAAGCCAAAGGGAAATGCCTATGGATGTGAGCATATGAAAACAGTTTGCAATGGTTTTTGCTATTTCTCCACATACTCAAAATGTGTCTGACAGAAAGTAGCTGCTAGATTTTTTTTTTTTTTTTAGTCCAAGGGTCTTTTATTTTTTCACACCTGTCATACCATGAATTCACAGGGTGTGGGCCCAGCAGCTCAGGCTCTTTCCCATCACAAAGTGCTCACAAAGTGCTTCCCTGACTGGAGCAGGCTGCGGCTTCAGCTGAAACCAAATAGTCACTATAAAACAAAGATCACGCTGTATGCAAGGACTAGTGACTCCTCCCCACATGCCAGACCTAGCCATTGACCCAATTTATTTCAACTTAGTTCAAAGAGCATATAGTGAACCAGCATGAATCCAACTCTACCAATAACAATAATGGAATTGTTCCACTTTTCTTGCGTCTAAAGACAAATGGGAGACAATTTACCAAAAAGCATATTCAGTAGCCCAGTAGATATATGTAAATGTTCACATATTTAATAAGAGAGATACAGGTTAAACCACAGTGAGATATCATCTCACACTTGTGAGAATGACACTTAGTTAAAAAAAAATAAACACTGAAAAGACTGTGGAGAAAGAGAAATCCTATGACACTGTTGGTGGGAATGTTAACTGGTATCATTTTGGAAAACAATTTGTATTTACCTTAAAAACTAAAAATGGAAATACCATATGACCCAGCATTTCCACTCCTGGGCATCTAGCCGAAGAATGAGAAACCATCAGCTCAACAAACTACATGTTCTATAATTATTGCGGCACTCCTCACAATAATTAGGATATGGAGGCAAACTTAAAGCACATCAATAGAAGCCTGGATCAAGAAGATCCGGTGGCATAGCCACACTGTGGAATACTATTCTACAGTAAAGAAAGATGAAATGTCATTTACAGCAAAATGAAGGAAATCTAAGGGAATTACGTAGAGTTAAGCAAGTCAGAATGGCACAGACAAATATTGGACATTCACATAGTGGATGATTTGGCTAAGCAGAATACTTATTAGAACCTGTGAATATTAAATGAAGTGGGATTTCGGAGATGAGGGAAGGAGAAAGAGCCTAAGGGGCTATAAGGGATGACAATGGGAAAAATATATACATAAATACACACACACACATATATGTATATAATATCATAGTTCATTTATATATATATATGTAAAATATCATTGTTCATTTTTGTACAGTATGCTAGTATGCTTTCTCTTTTCAGGTGTATTCCCCATAAAATTCCCACCACCAGTTCACCCATACACCATCACCATAGTCCCCTGCGCTCTTCTCTCCCCTGTTTTGATCCCTCTACTTCAGCCTCCCTTGCAGAATGTCTTTGATTTATAGTTGCCTGCTAATTTTTTTATTGATTATTATTGTTATTTTTTTTCCTGAACCTTTATTTGGTGCCCCTATATTCCTCCTATAAGTGAAACCATCCAATTTGTTTTTTCCTTCTGGCTTATTTCACTGATCATAAGCCCTTCCAGCTCCATCCATGTTGTTGCAAATGGCATGAGTTTATCTTTTTTGATTGTTGAATAGTATTCCATTGTGTATATATACCACATCTTCTTGATTCAGTCATCTATTTTTTACAATTGGGTTGTTAATGGGAAAAAAATTTTAATGAAAAAAATAGAAACTGTTGAGGAATAAACAATATACCTTTGGTGCCTTTGCTTTTTGTCTTTTCACATTTGCCAGATAACCAAACAGGTTTTCTATCCATGCCTCCAAAAGGGTGACAGAGACTGCCCATCTCCTGCTTTACTTTCCACCAGCCCTCAATATCCACCCAGTCTTAATATTAACCCAGCATTGGAACTCTTGCATCCTCATTCCCCCTATACTAGATTCTTTAGTCTGTATCACATCAGTCTAGATCATTGACAACCTGATGTTTTATTTGAATTATCTCTATTGCATCACATTTGGATGAGTCTTAAAAATAAATTATTTCTCTCACCTCCATGTTTCCTGAACAGGAGCAGTAATTTTGTTTCTTATAATCCACAGTCTTCCCCACCCCTAGAATGGAGCCAGACTATTATCAATGCTGTATTTATTTCAAACCAAAGCTCTTATTTTATGTCATCATTATGATTCATTCATTTCTCCCTAAGTCCCATCACCAAAATGAATATATAGTTCATCCTGAGGCTGTTGCTACTAAACAATGTCTGCTTTTCTCCAAATCAGAGGAAATTGTGGTAGCAAGTTAGGATGGAATATAATAAACATTTGGGGACCAAGTCAATGTATTTTATGACCCTAACACAAAGATCCCTGTGGCAACTTCTGATTAATTGTTGCAACATCCACTCCTAATTTCTTGCTCCTTTGGTCCTTTCCACTACAGAGCATGGAGTGATTGAGTATGCACTTTGCCAGGCTCCTATAAAAGTAGCTATATGTCCAATAAGATGTGGAAATCTGTTGAGGTGAGGCTAGTCAGAGGATATTTTTACTTTCATGGTCAAAGAAGCAAATATGTTGTAACTGGTATGATCCCATTTTCCTTCCATCCCATTCCCCACCCCTCTCTTTCTGCTTTTAAGGTGAGTGCAATACCTGATGCTGGATCAGTCATTTTGTAACTACAAATCAACAGATATGATGGAAAACTTGCCCTCATAAATCAAGCTGCTGAGCCAACTGTACCAACTGCCTGTCTCTCTGATCTTTTACTATGTGACCCATTACAAACCAGGTTTTCTGTCACGGGCAGGTGAAAGCATAAAAGATATATCAAGGCCACCAAAGGTCTTTGCAAAGCTACCTTTAGAAGTTTCTTAATATCTTTCCCACTTTGAGAAAAGTTTGAGACTATTTAACAGTCTTTATTTTTCTGAAGACTAAACTACCTTTTTATCAATTTCACCATGATGTCAAAAAAGGAATAAATGTTTAGATTTTGTGCACTGAAAATTCAGTTAATAGCTTCACTATCTGATATTATGTTCTATAGTTCCTATAGTTATACTTATTATTAATGGATATATATTAAAATTATTTCCACTACATTGATTAATTTGACCATGTGCCATAAATATGTATTACTCAATAAAATGAACATCATATGGTATATATTACTTAAATTCTATTGATTACACCATTATATGATTATATTATGTAACTCATTGACTATTTATTGTTTTATCTCCCTCATTGGAATGAAGACGGGCCTAGAACAGTGCCTGACACCAAGAAGACTTGTAGTAAATATTTGTTGAATAAGTAAATAATCCTTATCCAAAAAATGCTTATTTAAAATTAGCCTGTTTCAAACACACAAAAAAAGTCAATGAGTGTGTTACCAAAGGGTCAGTTTAAATGAGGGATTCATCTTGACGTCCTACAGAGGCAGCTTTTTAAATGCTGGTAATTGGTTTTAAAAATAAATTGCATTATTTTGTTATTTAAATTCCCCATAGGCAATTACATAGGCAATTTACATTTTAAAACGGGAGTCTGGGAAGATAAGTCACTTTAGTAGACCCCTATCTTGGTTGTGGTCCTTTTTAACACCCTGTCTGGGGCACAGAATTAAAAACACAAGTTCTCTTCAGCCTGTGGGATTATGAGCAAGATGCTGACCTGCACTTTTGCCAGTGAGTTTCCAATGCCCATTCAGAGTTCCTTTTAAAACCAAAATCACTTCAAAATGTGTACCCTCTATCTCTATGCTGCATAATTTAACTAAATAAATCTTCATGAAATTTTTTTTAAATACTTTCTGCTGAAAAACAAAAAAGAGGAGCAAGTAGCATGTAGTCATCCTCATGTCAACTATCTGATGTTAAAAATTAGCCATCTAGGGCCTCCCTAGTGGCACAGCGGTTTAGCGCTGCACTGTGAGCTGTCAGCAGCAGCGACGGGAGTTCGAACCCAGCCAGGGAGATTCCCACATGGCACAGCGGAAACCTCTCCTGCCTCGCCCACTGTTCCCCTCAGCAGTGTATTTCAGTCGATCTGCCTGTTCTGCTCCCCACTCTGTCTCTGGTGAACCTTCTCACCACCCCACGCCTCTGGCCTGTACCCCAGCTTGTATGCATAAATAAATAAATCTTTTTTAAAAAATTAGCCATCTTTCTCTTAAGGGTCTTCTCACCTCTAGAAAGTGAGCAGATCTTCTGACATGAAATCTATCCCACCCCAAAAGTCTTCCACAGAGGGAGGATCATGATTCATTCATCACAAAAGAATTCTTCATGGTGAATCCTGGATTGGTGACTGACATCTGCTTGCTTAAGCAGAACTCCTGACAACTATCGTGCTGACCACTTTCCAGAGCCCCGAGGCTTCCCTCAGCGCACACAGGAAAAGCAGAGTGCAGAATAATCAATTCTGAACTGACTCACCTGCCACCGGGAAGGACAAGTCCCACTGCGGCTTCCACTGTGGAACGCTGCCTGATGGACTTGAAGGCCAGGCTGTCCAGCCAACTCAACCCCAAGGCAGAAAGGTGCTTCATGGAGATGAATAATTAAAGGTTTGAATTTATTATCTATTGCTTCAGAACAAATTTAGCAGCTCAAAACATCATACATTTATTATCTCCTGGTTTGGGTGGGTCAGGAATTTAGGCACAGCTTAGTGAAGTCCCTTACTTCAGTGTCCCCCAGAAGGCTGCTATCAAGGGGTCTGCTAGAGCAAGAGTCTCAGTTGAAGGCTCAGCTAGGGAAGGATCCACTCTCAAGTTTCAAGCCTGTTGGCAAGATTTGGTCATTCATGGACTTTTGGATGGAGGGCCTCAGTTCCTCACCAACTGTCAACCAAAAGCCACCTCAGTTCCCTGCCATATGGACCCTTCCATAGGCTTCAGTGGAATCGGAAAAGGAAAGCTCCTCAAGCTAGATACTTCCTTTTTAGGCTTTAATCTACCCCTTCTTTTCCACATCATTCAGTTACTATGTTCTACTGCTTCTAACACTAAATTGTCTCTCACATCTGTCTCCTCTCCACTCCAAATGCTAGGATTCAAGCACTCATCTTCTCTCCACAGAACTGTTTCAGTAGCTTTCTAATGGGGCTCTCTCTCAGCCAGTGGTGTGCTGATAAAGGTTTAACAACTGACTCTCCAGGAGGTGGAGAGAGCCTTGATTTATAGAATTTACTGATTTTATGGTATAAATACTCCCACCCTGGTTCATTTGGAGCTACCAAAGTGACATCACTGATCACAGCGTTGGGAAGAGCTGCTCAACAGCACACCATTTTATAGAGTTTCCACTGTGCAGATCCAGTAGATATGACTTCAAGAGCTAAATGATAGTACAATGTACAAGTAGGAGGTAATATGCTTTAAGTATTTATTGTGTATGCTTTTAATATAATTTAAAAATTTTATATAATTTAATGCTTCATAACATCGGTATTGTGATATTGTGATTTATAATAAGAAATATATATTTGTGCCATGTGTGACAACATGGATGGAACTGGAGGAGACTATACTGAGTGAATTAAGTCAAGAAGGAGAAAGACAAATATTAAATGATTTCACCCATTTGTGGAACTATAAAGAAACAAAATAAAGGAACAGACAAAACTAAACCAAAGCAAACCCTAGCAATGTGACTGAAGGATTGAGGCTATTTGGTGGGGTTGTGGACAAAGACGGAAGGGGGCCCAGGGCCCAACGGTCTATGATAAAGGACTACAGGTGGTTGGGCAGTGGGTATGGTGCATTAACATACATCTGAGGAGGTGTATAAATCATATATGGTAATGTAAATCAATGCTATCTCAATAAAAAAATAATTTTAAAAAATAAAATAGATATATGCATACTCGTGTGTGTGTGTGTGTGTGTGTGTGTGTGTGTGTGTGTGTGTATTTGGTTTCCATTCTCGTTTGTGTCACAGAATTGCTGCAACTGGAATTTCCTATGTATTTTTTTTAGTCTTTTTTTTTAAGATTTATTTTTGCATACAAGCTGGGGTGCAGGCTAGAGGTGTGGGGCAGTGAGAGGGCTCACAGAGACAGAGCGGGAAGCAGAAAAGGCAGATCAACTGAAATACACTGCTGAGAGGAGCAGAAGGCGAGGCAGGAGAGGTCTGCTGCATCATGTGGGAATCTCCCCAGCTGGGCATCTAACTCGTGCGGCAGCCTCCAACAGCTCCACAGTGCTGCATTTAACCAGTTGTGCCACCAGGGAGGCCCCGGAATTTCCTATGTATTGAGGAATTTCCTATGTATTTCCTATGTTAGTGAGGTGACTTTTGGAAAGCAACTAAGGATGAAGGTTGGTTGCCAGTGGAATCAAACATGCAATTAGAAGATTGGAATTCCCAATTCCACCTTAAGATCCTCAGGGAGAGGACAGCTAGAGATTGTATTCAATCACCAATGTCCAGTGATTTCATCTTGTGCCTATGTCTAGAAGCCTCCATAAAAGCCCAAAAGAACCAGTTTTGAAGAGCTTCCAGGTTAGTGAATGTGGGGAGACTGAGGGGGCGTGTATTCCTGAGCGGACAGGGAAGCTCCGCATGCTTCCCATATCTTCCTCTATGCATCTCTTCTATCTGGCTGTTCCTGAGTTAAATCCTTTTTAAAGAAACCAGTGATCTGGTAAGTGAAATGTTTCTGAGTTCTGAGTCAAGCTAGGAAATTAATCAAACCCAAGGATAGGGTCATTGGTTTTGATTTATAGCCAATCAGTCAGAAGTCCAGGTAACAACCTAGGTTTTTGACTGGCATCTGAAGTCCAAGGAGAGGGACATGGAAACTTCCAATCTGTAGTTTGTCAGTCAGAGGCACAGGCAAAAGACCTCATCTGGAGACTCACATCTGAGGCCAAGTTGTCATTCAAGTGTTAAGGGAATGAAAAAAATTTTCAGGCATCCAGGAGCCCAGAAAACATACCAAACTCTTCCCGTTCTTGAAAAGAAATAACTGAACACCCAGAAGAGTTAAGTGAGTGACAAATCAGTATAAAGAACTGGGAGCTGTGACATAAAAAGACCAGCAGTAAAGATTGTGAACAGTCAAAAATGAAAAGATTAAGCATTCATGGATTCAAAACCAAATACACATAGCAAAGGTTTTCTTTAAAGAGAAGATGTGAAAAGCAGAACAATAACTGAGCAGTGATCTAGAGCCCCACCGTCAGTAGGAAAGACCAAGAGAGTGGCAGAGGCAGGGAGTAGCAGAGAATGGAGAGTGTAGTCAAAGAAACCAAAGAACCGCCTTACATGGTTAAGGGCAAAAGGTAACTTTAAATTCTTTGATCGTGCGTGAAATGTAAACTGAGAAAAGTTTTTGAAATTCAAGGAGCTATGCAATATGAAATTTCATACAGTAAGTCATACAAATCACTGAAGGAGACAAAATATTCCCCATACAGCAAAATACTGAAAACAAAGTAATAGTATGACATAGAAGCTGAAAGCATAAATCAAATGATACACGCAAAGGACAAATATGTGAATGATCAGGAAAATTAAAATGAAAATAGTAAGGGTTTTTTCACTCAGCAAAAAAAAAATCATTTTATTGCATAGATAGGGATAAAAGTAACTCTTCATAGACATTTTATAATAAAACAGTGTAAAGTTTGCTTTGTTATTAAGAATTTAAAGAAAATTTTTTGGAAGTGCTCTCTCTTATTTGCAGAGCAGAATTGTCTCTTCCACTTACCTTTATTTTCTAGACAAAGATGATGTTTTTAACTGAAGTAACATTGTATAGTTTTCAGGTGTGCATCATAAGTCAACATGCATATATTACATTAAGTTGACCACTGAAAGTACAATTATATCCTTCACCATGAAATTGACTCCTTTTACCCAATTTACCCAATTTATCCCCCTTATCTTCTAGCAACCATTCACTGGTCTTATAGATTAAAATTTGTTTTTGTTTATTTGCTTCATCTGTTTATTGGGTTTTGCTCTCTACTGTTACGGCAACTTTCCAGAGAAATCAGATGGCACTCAGAGAGGTGGAGAGAAAGAGAGATTTAATTGTCATACCGGCGGGTCCAGTGGTATAGCTCCCAAAAGTCTGAGAGCTGATAACAGGAATGGTAAGGTTTTATACAGTTTGTATGAGGAAGCTTGTCATCCCATCTATCATAGACATTATTGTTTGGGAAGGAGGTCAAGGTAGCCATAGCTACTACTGTCGGCAAGCAGCACACCACAGGAACTTTCCCAGCAACTTTCTGCTCCAGCTAGCAGCAGAATCCAAGCAGCAGAATTTGCAACTTCCTGCTTCACTACCACCTATGAGGTATCATTTTTAATTATTTGATTGGCAGAATTTTAAGAGATGGTCAACATTCAATATGAACTAGTGTGTAAGGAAATGGGCTCTAAGTGCTGATGCCAGGAAAGTCAGCTGGAACAGCTTCATTAGCGCCAACTTGTCAGTATGTCAGATTTTGAAGTGAGTATATAAGATACAGAAATAATACAGTGACAAAATATACATTTAAGCACATAGTGTCGATGACACATATTCCTACTGTCCTTGGCAGCATTTTTAAGATAACCAAAAAAGAAAGGAAATAACCCAAATCCCCATCAGTAGCATGAAAACAAACTGTGTTGTAACCATTAATGAAAAGAAGGAACTGGACCACTAAAATGTAACACGGAAAAATCTAGAAGTCATTATAGGTAAATTGAGGGGACAATGGACAGAATAGTATGTATAATAGCACCCATATTGTTTAAGTCATAACTCTGTATTAGTGTATATATATATGTGTGTGTGTCTACATAAATACATAGAAATATTTCTGAAAGAAATATTAAACTTTTAATAGCTATCTCGGTGGGGGGATGTTTTCCTTTATTATTCTATGTGCTTTAATACAGCTCGTATTTTTATACAGTAGATGTATCTCTTGAGTAATTGTTTTGGTTCTGTATTGTTTTCTTACTACACCTTACTTAAATGTCAACTTTGTAATCTTCCCCTGATTTCCTTTGTTTTTCCTTGATGATTCAAATGCATGCTATTCTTATCTCAACAATCACACATATACTGTTATTAGTAAATAGTTGTAAACATCTGTCTTCTCTCACACAGACGTGAGCTCCCTCTCTTACTCATCTCTGAACTCCCCATAACAGTACAATGTCTGGCTCATAACAGACTCTCACAGTTCAATCCAGGGAATGACTTAGTCGATCAGTCAATTAAAAATATACAATTAAAAATATAGGTGTTGGTTGCTGTCAAGTTCTCTAAAATCTGTGACTATCTATGCCGTTACATAGACCTGTAATTTATCAAGATAAACTCAGGGACTTTCCTTGAAGCTGCAGTATAGTAATTAAGAACCAGGGTTCAAATCCCAGCTACCAGTCACCATATTGTAGCCCTAACTCTCTGTAATTCAGCTTTCTCTTCTATGAGACAGGGCTAACAATAGCTCCTACTTCATAGAGGAACTATGTAAACATAAATGAAATTACATATGCATTGACTATAATTGTTGCAATTATTAGCAAAAGATACTTCTAAGTAACATCAGGGAAGAAAATCAAAATTTTAAGCAAAATCTTCAAGGCATTACCATTAAAAGACTTATTCCATAGAGTATAAGAAGAATAAACACCGTATCTTTGCACTCACATTAACAATCTCTGCCCACTCCAACTGTCTATCCCCCACTCTCTCCACCCTCACCTCTTGAAACTTTTGCACCCAGCTATATATTTCATTCTTCCCAAACCTGCACTTGATCCTGTTCCAAATCATGGGGGGAATTCAATAAGTCCTTCGCCATTTCTACAATCCTGAAAATTTGAGATTATAGGAAAAACATAGGTTCTTCTCTACAATAAAAGATTCTTTTTCCAAAGGACAAATACATCAGAGGAAACCCAATCATAACTTTGCACCGACTGAAATTTTCTTGAAAGCCAATCTAAGAAAATGGGGGTATTCAAGAAAAGTGAAAGATACGAGGTCATTTTTCACAAGTGACTAGTAGGAACAGAGAATCAGCATGGGAGCACCTGGCATGCTCACCCGATTCCGTGCCCACCCCCCGAGTCCGATCTGTGGTCTGTCTCTTCATACCTGTTCCTTTGCCCTCTGCAACTTGAAGAAAATGATGAAATCCAAATGTGGTTCTATGATATAAAATCGACTGTCCATCTTGGACTTTCAAAGAGCTCCAAGAGCTAAATACCAATCCCTTTGATTTCTGAAGAGTGTGAGCTGGGCCAGCACCTCAAAGGCCAGCACAGGGTAGGTTGAGACTGGACAAAGCAGAGGAGAGGAAGCCACTGCATCCCTGTGGGAGGAGAAGGTAGAACCTAGGCCAGGGGAAGTGAGCCTGCCTTTCCGAGGGATCTTAGGGTCCCCATCAGCAGGGTCTCCCCTGTGTCAGAAAAAAAACTTCAATATTTCAGAGGAGAGGCAGGTGCCATTGCTATAAACTGTGGGAAGTGCCACTTCTGTGCTCATGTCTCAGGCCAGAGAAACAACAGGGAGTAGAATTCAGTTTCCTGGGGCCCCTGTACATCCTTAGGTAAAGGAAATAATTTCAAAAGCCTATTTTCCTTATTTCAGATGCCCTCCACAGGTCTGAGCTGAGGGGTACTCCACCCAGTCTGCTACAGGGCACCCATCTAAGGGGGAAATAACTTCAAACATCCCTTTTTGAAAAGACTGATTTCTTTTTAAAAATAAGAGAATGTGGGATAGGTAAGATTTTGACCACTGGATTGGGGCGAAATCTTAGTCCAAGTGCAGGTTTTTCTGGAAGAAATGCACCGACCAATATGCTTCTAGGCTTTAGGTCTAGGTCGTGATTTCCAGGATCATAATTTGTTTGATTCCATATAAAAAGGGATCTTGTTTTATACAATTTAGGCGGACTGTTGATAAGAGAAATTGGGGTGGGGGAGGAGGAGGAGGAGGCGGCACACAGACTTCGGGATCCTCAGCGAGTGTGTCAGAGGCCCACGGGAAGCTGACAAACCATGTGAGTGTGTGCAACCATGAAAACTTTGAATTAGCTGCCAGACAGAATAAGTGCCCTAAAACCAAGATACATTTTAAAATGCTTTTATTCTGAATATTTATTCATAGGTCAAGCCTCATTTTTCATTCCATTAATGCATTCATATTGCACCTGTTTTCCTCTCCCTTAGGTGCTTTACATATCCAAATGAACAAATACTGATTCACTCCAGGTTCCTTGACTGTCTCTTAACTCTCAGCTTCTGACATTATCTTTTCCTCCCTCCAGTAAGGCTCTGATTCCTCCTGCCCTCTTAGTCCTTCCCAATTCTCCAGCCATTGCCCCCTGCTCCCCTCCCTCAGACTCGCCCACATGGCTCCTTTGTTTTTGCCCTGAAATATGCCAGACTAAAAGTACTTTTTCTTTGATTTCAAATCCAACCATAAGAAAAGCTTTACCAGTTCAGTCAGAGTCCTGGTAATTAAAAGAGTTTGTTAATTCCAAGTGTGGTGTTTTTGGTGGCAAGAGTCTTTAAACCATCCTTTGTCACTGAAACAGACTCATCTAGTCAACATGTGTTGATGGTAATGTAAACTGGTCCATTCCTTACGGGAAGCTGTGTGGAGTTTCCTCAGAACACTAAAAATTTTTCTACCATATGACCCAGCAATTACACTCCCAGGAATCTACACAAAGAACACAAAAACACTTACTTGAAAGGAAACTGGCACTCCTGTGTTTATTGCAGCATTATTCACAATAGCCAAGATATAGAAACAACCTAAATGCCCCAGAACAGATGAGTGGATCAAAGAGATATGGTATAGATGCAAAATGGAATACTACTTAGCCATCAAAAAAGATAAACTCATGCCATTTGAGGCAACATGGATTGGGGCTGGAAGGGATTATACTAAGTGAAATAAGTCTGAAGGAGAAATATAAATACCGGATGGTTTCCCTTACATGTGAAATATAGAGAAACCAAACAAAAAGTCAGACAAAGACAAATCTTGCAAGCTGCCTATAGATCTGAGGCATTCAAGGGGATAAAGGATTTTCCCCCATAGTTATTTCCAATTGATCCAGCACCATTTATTGAGAAAAGAAAAAAACCTTTGGTACTGCACTGCTATGGAAGATTTGTCATAAATCAGAGCCAGCGATATTTGAGGTTCTGTGTCTGGACTTTCTATTCTATTCCTTTAATCAATTTTCATAGCCTTGAACCAAAAAATAATTTTGATTACAGTGGTTTTATAAGGAATCTTGATATATGGAAGTCTGTATCCTCCAACTTTGTTCTTCAAAATTTTCTACTATTCTTTTTTTTCTTTTAATATTTACATATATATTTTTTTACATCATTGTTCATTTTTGCACATGTATGCTTTCTCCTCTCAGGTATAGTCCTCAAAAAATTCTCACCAATTCACGCATGAGCCATTATCATATTTCCTTGTGCTCTTCTCTTCCCTGTTTTGATCCCTCTGTTTCCCCCTCCCCAGCAGAATGTCTCTCATTTATAGATTCCTGCTAGTTTTGTTTTTTTATTTATTATTTTTGTCCTGACCCCTTATTTTGTTTCCCTATATTCCTCCTATAAGTGAAAGCATCTGATATTTTTCTTTTTCCTTCTGTCTTATTTCACTGAGCATAACCCCTTCCAGCTTTATCCATGTTACTGTGAATGACATTAGTTTATCTTTTTTGATTGCTGAGTAGTATTCCATTGTGTATATATACCATATCTTCTTGATCCAGTCATCTATTTTTGGGCATTTGGGTTGTCTCCCTATCCTACCTATTGTATATAGTGCTGCAAGAAACATAGGGGTACAGGTATCCTTTTGAATTAATGTTTTTGCACTTCGGGATCCTAGGAGTGGAATTACTGGGTCATATGGTATCTCCACTTTTTTGTAGTTTGAGGAAACTTCACATAGCTTTCCACAGTGGTTGGACCAGTTTTTAGTCCCACCAGCAGTATTAGGAGAGTTCCTTTTTCTCCACATCCTCGCCAACATTTGCTGTTGCCTGTTTTTTTAATATGTGCCATTCTTGCTGTTATAAGGTGGTATCTCATTGTGGTTTTGATTTGCATGTCCCTGATTATAGGTGATGTTGAACATAATTTTTTCTACTATTCTTTACCTGTTGAATTCACATATAAATTTTAGAATCAATTTGTCAATTTCCATCCACAAAGAAGCCGAATTTTCTAAAATGGCATTGGACCTGTAGATCAATTTGGGGAAAACTGTCTTATTTTCAATATTGAGCCTTCTAATTTATGAACATGTTATAATTCTCCATTTATTTAGATCTTTAATTTTTGTCAGTAATATTTTATAATTTTCTGAGCAGAGGCCTTCCATTTATCACATTTTTTTCCTATTATTTTTGATGCTAGTATAAATAAGCATCTTCGTGAAATTTCACTTTCTAATCTTATGTGACTGGTGTATATATAAATACAATCAATTTATAAATATTTACTTTGTTGTGTATAGGGGCCTTGCAAAATTAACTGTTACTAATTCTAATTGTTCATTTATAGATTCCTTTGCAACTTTTATGTGCACAAACCTGTCATTTGCAAACAAAACCCATTTTGTTTCTTCTTGCACAATTCTTAAGTCTTTGGTTTCATTTTCTTGTCTCATTACACTGGCTAGGAATTCCAATACAATGCTGAATAAAAGTGGCGATAGAAATCATCCTTGCCTCATGCTGATTATCAGGGAAACATTTTCACTATTTAATGATTAAGAGTAATGTTTGCTATTAGCTTGGGGTCTTGGAGGGTTGTTTTTTTTTTAATACCTTTTATAGTCAGAAAGTTCCTATTTCTAGTTTACTAAGGATTTTTTCATGAGTTGGTGTTAACCTTTATCAATGCAGTTTTATTAAAATGAGATTTTTTTTTCTCCTTCACTCTGTTGAAATTTCTAATTATTTCCTTAAGGTCAAAGAACATACACTGTATGACACTGGTTCTTTTAAATGTATTGAGATGTGTGTTATGGCAGAGCAAATACTCCATTTTGGTAAATATTTCACATTTATTCGAAAAGGAGGTGTAGCCAGCCAGGGAGATACCTGCATGGTGCGGCAGACCTCTCCTGCCTCGCCCGCTGCTCCCCTCTCAGATCAATTTCCATTGATCCGCCTGTTCTGCTCCCCATTCTGTCTCTGGTGAATCCTCTCGCCACCCCATGCCTCTGGCCTGCACCCCAGCTTGTATGCATAAATTAAAAAAAAAGTTTAATAAAAAGAAGAAAAGAAAAGGAGGTGTATATCTGCAACTGTTTAATATCATGTTCTATCAATGCAGTTAGCTAAATTTTATTAAACAACCTACTCACATTTTCTATATGATTACTAATTTTGGTTACTGGAAATAAATAACTGAAAAATTAGAAAGCCACCAAATACTTGGAAATTAAGCAATAAAATATTTTTTAAAGACATTTATTTATACATACAAGCTGGGGTACAGGCCAGAGGTGTGGGGTGGCGAGAGGGTTCACCAGAGACAGAGTGGGGAGCAGAACAGGCAGACAGACAGAAACACACTGCTGAGGGGAGCAGCGGGCAAGGCAGGAGAGGTCTGCCACACTATGCGGGATTCTCCCCAGGTGGGCATCGAACTCTCATGGCCGCTGCCAACAGCTCCACAGCGCAGCGCTTAACCGCTGCGCCACCAGGGAGGCCCAAGCAATACAATATTAAGTAATACATGAAACAAAGGAGTATCACAATGAAACTTAGATAAAGCATGGAGAAAAATTTATAACCTTAAATGCTTGTATTAGAAGAAAACAATGTTCAAATGTAGGATTTTTGTCTTCCTTTGGAATTGACTCTTAACATTGTGAATTGGGAGCCTCCTTTGCAGCCTAGGAGTTATGTCTCAGCACTATCACCATAAAGGCCTGAGTTTGATCCCTGGCCATTCATTGTTCCCTGGCCAGGGAACTAATCCACATGGTGCAGCAGACCTCTCCTGTCTTGCCTGCTGCTCCCCTTAGCAGTATATTTCAGAAATCTTGTTCTGTTCTCCACTGTGTCTCTTGTGAATCCTCTCACCCCCTGCACCTCTGGCCTACACTTCAGTTCTTCTACAAAAAATAGATTTAAAAAAAATTTTAATTAAATAAAACATTTTATGAATTGTCTCTCTTGTCGCTTTTTTGATTGTCACAATTTAGGGTGGGGGTTGCTACTTTCCTCTATTAAGTACACACCAGACATGCAGCTAAACATCCTACAATGCACTGGACAGTTGCTCACAATAAAGAATTATCCTACCCAAAATGCCAATAGTACTGAATAGAAAAATCCTGATCCGGAGTAATACTTCTTGCCTTCAATTTTACATTATCTAATATTAATATCAAAATACTTTTAGTAGTGTGCATTATATTTTTAAATCATATCTCTTTGAAGCAGAAGATAGCTGGATTTTTTTAATCCATTCTGATAATCTTTTACTTAACTTGGAGTGTTCAGTCCATTTGTATTCAATGTAAAGATCAACATAATTAGATTCAGATCTACCACTCCACTGTTTATTTTCTTTTGTGCTGTCTATTCTTTGTTCCTTTTCTGTCTCCTCTTGTCTTTGTTGTACCAATTTATGCATTTACTTTTTACACTCCTTCCCTCACCAGCTTGTTAGATACACATTTTTTTTTTTTTAGTGGACGCCTTAGAGACCACAACATACATTCTTAACTAATTCCAATCTAAGACATACTAATATTTTTACTACTTCTCAGAAATTGAGAAATCTTGAAGCTTAATTTACTTAGTTCCCTACATTTTTGTGATATTGTTATCGCATATTTGTTCTACAAATATCTTACACCTCATTATTGTTTCTGTTTTACAGAACAGTATTAATTTCTATTTTTTACATATTTGTTTTTGCTCTTCATTCTTTCCTGAATTTCTTTACTTCCATTTGGGATCATTTTCCTTTTGCCTGAACAAGTCCCTTTACTATTTCTTAGTAGTCATCTGCTAGAGATGAAGTCCCTCATTTTTGTTCCTTCAGTTTTGTTTGTCATTTCTGTTTTATCTTAATTTTGAGGAATGTTTTCCTTATTATAAAATTTTAGGTTCACAACAAGTTTCCTTTTGACACTTTACAGATGCCATTCCACTTTTAATCTGCCTTCTATTAGTTCTCTTAAAAGTCAGGTGTTGTTATATGTGGAATACAGAGAAACCAAACGAAAGGTCAAGAAAAGACAAAACTTGCAAGCTGCCATAGATCTGAGGCATACAGCATGGGAGACGGGAGAAGGGTCAAAACAGGAGAGGGTGGAGCACCAGTGACTATGGTGACAGTTCACGGGTGATGTGGTGGCGGGAGAACTACAGGGACTACATCTGAGAGGAGAAACCAATTACTGTACAAAAATGAACAACTATGTTTAAGAAAATAAAATTTAAAAAAAATAAGTAAAAGTCAAGAGCTGATCATATTGTTGCTCCTGTGAACATGTTTCTTTTCTTTCTGACTCCTCTTAAATTCTTATTCTTGCTTTTTCCCCATCAGTTACAGCATGCCTTGGTGTGGTTTTCTTTGCTCTTATCTTACTTATGATTCATAGAACTTTTGCATCTGTACTTTGCCATGGATTCATGAAAATGTTGGTGCCCACCAATATATCTTCAAATATAACTTACAACCTATTTTCTCTTTTTGCTTTCTGGAACTACTAAGACAAATATTTAAACCTTTTCACTATTTCCATGTATATTTTAATTGCCTATTTTCCATCATTTTTCTCCTTTGTGCATCAGTCTGGATATTTTCTACCGATCTAACTTTCAATTCAGCAATTCTGTTTTACTGAGTTCTAATCTAATCTGCTATTGCTGAATTATTGAATTCAGTTATTGTAATTTCAGTTATATAATTTCTGTTTGGTTCATTTTTATAGATTCTTATTCTCTTATGAAAATTTCCATTGTTTCCTCTATTTTGTTGAGCACATTAGTCATCTTAAATTATGCCTGTGCCTGAAAACTGGGTATCTGGATCATCTATGGGTCTGGTTCTTTTGTCATTCTTCCTCATTTGTTTGTTTGTTTTTTATCATTCGGTCCTTTTTCATATTATGCCTGGTAGTCTTATTTCAGTATGTGAGAAATCCTATCTGTAAAAGTCCACAGAGAAGTAGTGTTTTTCTTTGTTTGTTTTGGAAGACAGATGGAGAACTGGGAGATCATCCTGATCCAGACATGGTGCCTCTATTTCTGCTTTTCTCTTGCTCCAGTGCTTGACTCTTCAGGAGTTCTCAACTAAAGCTGGACTATTTACCAGAACCCCTCTTTCTGAAGTCCACTTTCAGTCTCCTTAGCACTGTGACTCTCTACTTAGTGTTTTATCTCTTGCAGTTACTTTCTATCTAGCTTATTAGTTTCTCATCCCAAACATGTGTGTCTTAGGATGTGACAAATTGCAGGCAGAATACTGGGCTCAATGTTCTATAGCATCATTTCCTCTAGGGTCTTGATCCTTAAGTCCTAGATGCCTGGGAGCCTTGAACTCTACCCCAGCCCAAAGAGTTTATGTACTACATGATTCTATACCCTGCCCTACAATTGGCAAATGGCCCATACAGAATAGTTGATAGCAAATGTACGGCTTGCATCAGTGGATTTTCCTTCTTTTTGGTATTTTGACCTTCAGGTCCTGACTGCCTTGATTTCCCTTTGTTGCCTTTAAACATCTGTTTCATAGTTGCTCTTAGCAGAAGTTTAGTTTGATAGTAGCTACTCAATCTTAATCAAAAGCAGGAATGGTAATTACATTTTAATAGGCTACAAGCAATACAAAGTCAAGAACTAATTGGATTCATTAAATTATTTGGTTAATTAGACTAATAAGCACCTTGAATATCCATAACAAAGTTTGTGCAAGGATTTCAAAGTAGTTCTACATATTAACATAGGACCACTACTAGTTCCCTCCAGTTCTAATTGGTAAATTTAAAAATTAGAGTAATAGAATAAAGTAATTTGAGTTATGTACCAAATATATACCAGATACATTACCAGAGAAATTAGATAAACACAGGTACTAAACATGCCTATTGCCAAAATCATTGAAATGGTTTTAAAGCTCAGGAAATAGGCTCCTCATAAGTATACCATAATTCATATTAAGCATGTCACTCCCCTTACCCACCAGTGCCCTAAAGCAAGATGGAAAGTATGTAGCAGTTACTAAGTGGTGGCTTGATTACTTCATCAGAGTAAGATTAGCATCAGTGCTACTGATATTATGGTTTTTAAAACATGATTACAATGAAATAATTTTCTATAAGACTTACAGGATAACAAATAATACAATTTAATTCAGAATTGCGTTTCTCTTGTAAGCAAAGCCATAATAATATTATAAACTACAATGTATTTAGTCTTTCAGGTTTACTGTAGCAGTAGTCTTTGAAGTAATATTTTGTTCTAAGAAGTTAGAGTTTTTTTCTCTGCCTTCTCTCCAGGATTGGCATTAAACCTAGATTTCTTACAAAGTCTTTCGAGGGAAGTGTATTCAGCTTATAAAGGATTTTTCATAAAAGATTTTTTAAAATCTTTCTTAAAAACTGAATGGAGAGGAAATTTGCTAAGTAAGCAAGTTAAGGACCTGTAGACCTTAACATTAAATCATAACAAATAGTAACAAATGAAACACAAAGCACCCAATAGACACCCAATAAATATTTGATGATATTGATTTCTTGCATCCTTCAATGAGTTTTTAGTGGGGCTTTGATAGTAATTGGGTACCCCATCTTAATACTTTGACACAAAGGAATTTGGAATAATCCATCATTGAGCTCCTCTAAGATTCCAAATAATAAGCACTACAAGGTGGTGAGAATAGGTTGACCTCACAAGGTCCCATGCAGTACTGAGGCTGGCATTTTTATAGCCAATTTCCATCCAGAATCGAAAGTATATCATAGAAAGTAGTTGGAGGTTTTACTTTTCTTGAAAGACTGGGAAGAAACAAATATGACTATGCCCATTTTACAACTGAGCAAGTACGCAAAAGTCAAATAATTCAACAAGGGTCACACAGTATGCCCACCTC
This sequence comes from Scalopus aquaticus, assembly GCA_004024925.1. Taxonomy (NCBI): domain Eukaryota; kingdom Metazoa; phylum Chordata; class Mammalia; order Eulipotyphla; family Talpidae; genus Scalopus; species Scalopus aquaticus. The sequence continues at coordinate 57,745 of PVIJ01002077.1, read as the reverse complement.
AGGGAGGGGAAGTGTCTATCTACCAATCTAATGAGTAATTGATTAGTATTGACTTTCTGCTTACTGTCACTCCCCACACTGTTTACTTCTCAGCCAAATCCTAGCTACTAAACTGTTTCTAATACAATGGCACCATTCTTGTTTTTGCAAATTTACCACATCCAGTATAATTATTCTTATTGCACAGCTAATCTGTTCTGTCCAATTTAAGAATCACCAATAAAATAAAATTGTGTATGTGAGGAATAGATAGGAGAATTGGTCATGCATTCCTTTCTTGCATTTACAAAAAATAAAATAAAATTCCCTACCTTGTTGAATGTTTGTAACCTTCGTCATCTGCCTGATGAAGTTACAAGAGAAGACAGGTAGATAAAATATCTAGCACAATAGAACATCTAGATTAGAAAAAAAAGAACTGTTTAAAGCCCAAACAGCTCTGAACTTTAAGACTCAGTTCATGAAATTTTAAAGAAGCTTAAAGAGAAGTTTTAAAAATTATATAAGTATCATTTGAGTTTAGGCAATGAATAAATTAAATATTTATCATCTCTTCCCTCCCTATTATAGTTGTCCACTCTCCACAGTTCTGCCTTGTTTTAAGCTTCTAAATTCAGTAATGCTCTTTCTGCCTTTGGCTAATAGGGTGCAATATGCTGAACTTCCTTTAAAACCTTTAGCCTGTCTCACCAGCCCTGGGGTAAAAGGAAAATTGTGTCAATAGCAACCAAACCACCAGAAGGAGCAGTTCAAACGCTTCCCAATATCCAGTCAACACCTGGCAAGTTGGCTAATGGCTGGAAGGGTGACATGTGCCCAGTAGGAACAGATGTGGCAAATGGATAAAGTGACCACACGGCCACTATTGGAATGTCGCTGGTATTTTGCTCTGCTGGTATGAGCAGACTGCCACCTTTTTCCATTTCTACACTTTCCTCTGTGAAACCATAGCATCCATTCCTCAGGGAAACTGAGAGGCAGCAGGGAAGCAAGGGGGCCAACTCACCGGGGGTGCGCTTAGGTCTCTCAGAAGCCCCGGGGGGTTCTGACCTCCTCCTCTAGCATCCTGCTGAGAATTGGACTTCTTGGTCCCTCTCCCTCTTTTTGTGTTCAGCTGGCACATTCCCTCCAAAAAACTACTTTGCTCTAGATTAAACTGCTCACCTCCCTCTACCATTTCTCAGGTTGCATTCAGAATCAGAAAATCCAAGAAATATATTCACAGATGTTCCCTTGTTTATTTGTTGACTCTGTGTAATTTGTTTGCCCTAATTTGTTTTTGTCTACCTTGGGACTTCCCTTTTTAATTTCCCTTTCTCTGTTTACCCCTCTTTGTGGAGCAGCGGTCTGTTAAGCTGTGAGAGGCACACGCCAAATTAAAAAAAAAAAATGCACTGCAGATTGTTTTAAGCATGGGCTGCCCCTTTGGGCCTGAAGGCCTTGCTTGAAGCCTGCACCTGCTCCTCCTCCTGAGACACAGGGCTCCTGATCTTTATCCCTTGCCTTTAAGCTGCCTGATTCCTATTATCCAAAGTCAAACAGCGTTCTCTACATTCACGCCTCCAGCACTTGGCATGAAATTAATAAGCCTGGCTGATATATTTCCCTGGAAGCCTGCCACTCTTTAACAGTGGTGTTAGATTAAAAATTTTGGCATGGTTAATGAACAGGGAAAAACTGAAGCCAAAAGTTTCATGCAGCAATGCAAAGATTTGGAGGTTATGAAAAGAATACCAACTTTCCTCATATTTTCTGAATGTCATCCTAATTACAGGGTTAGATAACAAACACAACCAGGCAGTCAGCACTAGAAGAAAGAGTGTATTCTCAGGCTCAACTCATATTTAGATTTTATCTTCTATCCTTTCAATCACATGGCTTCTGTTAGACTGGGTTATCTAAATTTATAACAATAGCTGTTTGTGCTCTAAACAGCTTCCCCTCCCCACCCCCTCCCCCCACCTCAGTCACAACTTTTTTCATTAAAGGGGCGCTATGGATGAATTTTAGGTCACAAACTGATCTTCCTGAAGTAAAAGTCAATCCAGAAAGAGAAGATTATTTGTAATTTATTAAAGGTCAGCATCTCATTGTTGGAATTCCAGTATTCACTGTTTAAATCTACAGCCACACTCCCTAAGTCATAATGTGCCACCCCAGAGAGCTGCTTGCTTCGCAGAGTCATTCTGTTTCTCCCCACACCCTTTCAACACAGCCTCAAGCTCTGGAGAAGTAGCCTCAGTCAGAGAAGGTAGAGTCCGGTGGCTCCGTGTGGTCCATCCCACAGGATAAGGGCATCATAAAAGGTTTGAAAGGGTTTGCAGAACACAGGAGAAGCCCTGCACCCCACACAGGGCCAGCACAGACATGGAGCCATGACGTTCTGTTCCCCATTAACCATCTCCGCTTCTGAAAGAGTGATGCACATGGCCAGAAACCAGAGAATACCAAAGGACCAGAATGAGGTGAGAGGCAGGAAAGAAGGAAATGGAAAGTCATTTCTGCTTGGTGAAAGCATAAACTTGTTCTGTCCCTGAAGAATAGCTAGGGAGTCACAGTGACCAGCACAGGTATACACCATCCCTCTTCTCTGCCTCCCAAGGCCAAGGAAAGGGGGGCCCTCAAAGGCTGTAGTCCTTATTGGGCCAATTGTTATAGTCCAATTTAATTTGGAAAACCTGGGAAAGAGCACAGAAAGGGATCCTGAATTGATCAAACACAAGATTTATCTTTTATATGCTCTAAAGTGACAAGTGAGATCCAACTAAACCCACCTATGATCCATGGATAATATAAATCCAAGAGATTGTTACTTTTAGTTTTGGCTTTAGTTTTGTGGTTGCTAGAATAGTCCTAAGAAAAAGCATCATGTCAAAACCACCAGGACCACTCAAAAAGTTCATTTACAACAGACGAAAATTCACCCACAGGTAAACAGCAGGGATCAGTCCCCTCCGCATGTGTTGGCCAACATGACAGCCATTTTGGCACAGGTACCCTATCAAGTCAGTGACTTCAGAGAGAAACTTATTTTTTTTTCTTCAAAAACACATTTTTTTTAATGGGAGTGAAGTATTTATCTCATTGTGATTTTGTTATTTATGTCTTTTACATTTTGTATTCCCCTTGGGTAGCCCACCACCAATTGAGAGAGAAACTTAAATGGTAAATCCCCCTCCCTCGACTGAAAACAGGAAGTATGACTCATATTCTTGTCTGAGGTACTGCAAGGCACAGGCTTTTCCACCAGACAAGGAGACAAGAGTTGACTCTTGGTAGAGTCAAATCAATTTCATAGCAACCCATTACAACAGGCATCTCCTGTACTCATTATTGCAAGATACTTCAAAGCCTTTTTTTCAATGTAAGGAAAGCATAAAGAGATCAAAGCTCCTGGACCACACATAAGGCAGCTGAAAGTTGTCCTAACATGTTCTCTGCCTGCAAGACAAATAAGTTAAATATATTTGCAAATGTCAACTTTGTCCCTTTTATTGCCTCTTAAATCAGGTCAGTGAGTCTGTTTTGGAAACAGAAGTAGGATGACTCACAGATACTTGCTTGGCTCATTACTCGAGCTTAGACACAAAGCTTCTCAATTTTAAGCACTCCAGTTGCCCTCCTATGGTCCACCTCCTTAGGACATTGTTACACTCTGACCATTTATATGTAGAGCCCGTCCCTTTGTTCCAGAACACTATGCTACTATTGTACCCTTGCATCATTATCATGAAAGCTGAAAAAAAAAAAAAGTAAGCCCATTTTTAAAAATGTGTTCAGCTCTTCTGGCCTGAAAAGTAAATGCTGGTTTGTTCCTGTGTCTGCACTGAGGTTTAGTCTCTCAAACCCAACTTTCCCTGAATACTAAATTCTTTCAAAACAGGATGATCTGTCCCATTTTAAAGACGGGTTCCAATGTCCCAACAAATCCGATTTGCCTTTGACCTTCTGAATTCATGTTGCCCCCCCTGCCAATTACCCTCTCAGGGACCAGCCACAGTCTCCCCTACAATAGAGTCAGAGTTTTTATCCACCTCAGTTCCTCAACTACAGGTTAAGCTCCCCAAGGGCAGAACCCTTGTCCTTGCCCTCAGCTGCCCATAAGTTTGTCTTTCCTGGAGCAGGGGACAAGTGTCCTCCTGCAGCTTCCATAGCAAAAGCCTGACGTTCTTTTGCATCAGATAAATGGATGAATTTACAGTCAGTCCAATGTTTTGAAGACAAAAAGCTCTTTTTCATGATTCCTCACATTCTGAATAGCATGGACCTCCTGGAGCAACTACCCGGACTAAGCCAGAACACAGGAGGATTTCAAGTGGACAGTGGACTTTAATTATTTAAGCAGAGACCATGAAATTACGACTTTTGAGGTGAAAAATGTTTCAAGTCTCAAAGTACCTTTCCTGTATCTTTCCCATCTAGTCACCAACCCAGCTGACCCAGTTTAGGAATATTCTGCAGCAGCTGCCCAGGCACACCAGGTGTCCTCTCCTGGCAATTACTAGCCTCTCCAAATAACCAGAGTGCACCAGCCACAAAACTAGTGCAAACGTCAGCTTGGCAGGAGCTCAGACAACATCTTACTCGGTCCCAGTATGAGGGGCGCACAACTTGGGCATTGTATTAGTTCCTGTGGCTGCAGAAACACATTATCAGAAATTTTAGTTACTTAAGACACCACAGATGTATCATCTTAAAGTTCTGGATCTTAGAGATTTAAATCAAGTCTCATAAGGCTAAAATCAAGGGGGACATTCCTTCTGGAGACTCCAGGAGGGAATCCATTTCCTTGTTTTTTCCAGCTTCTGTAAGTTACCTGCATTCCTCGGCTCATGACTCCATCCCTGTACCCTCAACAACATCACGCTGACTCTAAATGCTGCCTTCTGTTTTCCTCTCCTCTCACTCCTTCACTTATAAGGTTCTTCTTACTATATTGAACCCACCTGGATAATCCAGTATAATTTCCCCATCTCACGCTCAGCTGACTAGTAACATTAGTTCCAGCTGCAACCTTAATTTGCTTTGCCATGTAGTTTAATATATTCAAAGGTCCAAGGGTTAGGACTGAGGTAGCTCTGTGGGCTGTCCTGCATACTACAGATGCACAGAGCAAGAGAAGCAGAGGCACTGCCCAGGATAGAGCAGGGAAGGGACCCAGGCTAGAGAATATTGTCTACAGAGCCAATGGTCCATCGTTCATCATTAATCTGGGGGAGTCCAAAGAGTACCCTGCCTCTCGGGGTGAAGTGCTGAATTAATCTAGGCTAAGGGATTTCCCATATCATCCTATTATATAGGAGCTTCCTGAGGAAGGGGCAATGCTTGACCCAGGAGATGATTTCAATGGTAAAACTCCAGATTTTATTTAGGTAATTATTTGGATGACTTCTCAAAAGACACCATGTACTCACTCCTCTAACCACCTCTGCAATAAAGCTGACCTTATACCAAAGCCACAGTCAGATCACCAAAAGAGAATAAGAATGAGACAAACCAGAAAGACCCAGAACACACACTTCTCTTGCTCCCACCTTCAGCTTTCTTATATTGTTCTTAGACATACAAAAGATCTTTTTTTCATATAGAAAGTTAAATAGGAAAACAGCAACTTTTCCATTACAATTTGCTGCTGCCACCCCTTAGGGTGCTAGTATGGGTGGGCTAATGTTCTGTGTCCAGCAGGGGTGAGATTCTTTATGGGGTAATGTTTATCCTCACCATATGTTTTTTAGTATTGACTGAGAATGTTAATTGGTGTGTCAGGAATCAGGAGGTGGAAGATCAAGGGCATCTAGGAAGAAGGCATCATCACTGTCCCCCTACCTCAATTAGTAGTTTAACACATGTCTAAACACTCATAATTTGTGCTGATCTACTGCTTAGCCAGCAACTGAGTCCCACTTGGAATGTGCTGTATGTCAGCCTTACAGTTTTCCTGCCGTCCACTTTAATTTGAAAGAATAAAGAGGAGGTTTTCTTTTTTAATATGGCTGCTTCATAATAAAAGCAAGTATGACTCCACTATGGTTCAAGAGTAGTTGAAGGGGGCCTCCCCCGTGGCACAGCAGTTAGGCACTGCACTGTGGAGCTGACGGCAGCGGCAATGCGAGCGAGTTTGACGCCAGGCCGGGGAGATTCCCACATGGTGCGGCAGACCTCTCTTGCCTCGCCTGCTGCTCCCCTCAGCAGTGTATTTCCATCGATCTGCCTGTTTTGCTCCCCACTGTCTCTGGTGAACCCTCTCGCCACCCCACACCTCTGGCCTATACCCCAGCTTGCATGCATAAATAAATAAATATTTTTTTTAAAAAAGAGTAGTTGAAGGTTTCAGTGGCACCTAGATGTCCTGAGTCAGTCCCCTCCTCCCAGGAAGACACTCACCCTATTATCCTACCCAAGCCCTCCATCCCCATTCCTCACCCCACATTCCCACCTGTCTTCTAAGACACTGGATGATAATCTTGTCCCAAGTCTATCCGGACCCCTCCTCTCTTCCCTTACAAACCCACATGAGTCCCACTTCTCCAGAAAGCTTCCAAAATACTTTTTGAATATTCAGTCTCACTATAAATAAAGACAGTCAACTTAAAACTACATGAAAAGAGGGAATCTCAAAATGGAAAAGATTGTATAACTGATGACGCTAGATGTTATAAAGCTGCTGACAGCTTGAATGAATAGGATCTGTGGCTTGGAGTGTTTGGAACAACTAGCTAGAGGGGAATTTGGACACAATTATTAAAAGTCCTTTAAATGTTAATGTGCTTTGACTTAATAATTCCTTTTTAGGAGTTCATATTAAGGAAATAAAGAGAAATGTAGTCAAAGGCTGAAGTATGATGTTTATCACTAAGCTATTTGAAATTGAAAAAAAATCTTGGAGACAAAGCGCTATGATGTAAATATCTATGTCTCCCCAAAATTCCTATATTGACATCATAACCCCTGAAAGTTATAAAGTTACTAAGTGAGGTCTTTGGGAGGGTGGATCCCTCATGAATGAATTAATGCCCTTAGAAAAGAGGTTCCAAAGAGATATCCAGCCACCATTCACCATGTGAAGATATAACAAGAAGTCTGAACCCCAAAGAGGGCTCTCACCTGACCACATTGGCACGCTGATAACAGATTTCCAGCCTCCAGAACTATGAGCAATGAATTTCTAATATTCTGTGGTATTTTCTTATTGCAGCCTTAAGATTAAAATGCAGTGAGTTCCAACAATAGGAAGGTCGTTAAATAAATGATGCAGTCATTTAAAATTTTAGGAAAATATTCACTGAGACAGTAAAATCGCAAAAATAAAATTTTTAAGTAAAACTAAGCTATACTGCCATCCCCAAATTTGTTTCATACATTGAATTACTTGTCATGATGTTTTTCTAATATTTCTTATTACTCCTACTCGTCCTAATGTGGTAATGACCTCAGGGAAGAGATGACAAAGTAGAAAGCACAAAACACAGGAGTTAGTTCTGGGTTTCAAATCTCTCAACTGCGACTTAGACCACATAATTGGAAAAATGCAATGTAAAGAAGAGTATTGCCTCCCCACTTAACCTACGCCAAGGTCAGATGCAAAGCCCCTTGCTTAGATAAAAAAAGAGTTGAAGGAGATGTACAGAAGTGACAAATTCGTGTTGTGTGTGTGTGTGTGTGTGTGTGTGTGTGTGTGTGTGTGTATGTTCAGGTAGAGGCTATGATGATAGCCTGGAAAAACAGACAGAAAAGAGAACACAGATGCTGCCTGGACAAAGCCTGTGAAGACAGGAGAGTTAGGACGAGTTCCCTCCACCCAGGGAAGAGTGGCCACATGCTCTGCCTGGGCTGGTAAGTTTTTCCACACATACCTGCTGTGTTTTCTGGAGTTGAAGGGTTTTTGAGAGCGTGGTCCCTGGGCTTGTAAACAGGGCTGAGACCAAAGTCCGGTATAGCTGGTGCCCCCTGAAGGGGGTTGCTGATAAGGATAGATTGCCCCAGGAAAAATGCTAAAAAGGTATCCCAGACTCTGATAAGAAACATAAAAGGGACGGAAGAAGGAGGAGGAGGGTGAGCCTCTATGATTTAGAGGAGCTCCAGCAGCAGGAGATGCAGCTGCCATGATTGAGAGTTTTGTAATCAGCCGCCAGGAGCTTTTGAGCCTCCAGGATGTAGAGTTTTGGATTGAGAGTTTTTTGGAATCTTCAGTGACTTTGGGGCCAGTGAGTCTGGCCCCCGCGCCGTGCCAATCTTCAAGAAAAAAAGCTTGAAAGCTTTGTAAGTAGCTGAGCGACGGAAACTGCTTCCTGTTTTGTTACTGCTACAGCCGAGGAAAGAAGGCAGAGGCCCGGAGCGGGCGCCTTCCTAAAATGCATGAGTACAGCCGTTTGTGGGGCCATCTGGCCGCTGTAGCTGCTCTTTTGAGTGTTGTTGGCCTAGTGCTGTGCTGGGACACCACGGCAGCTCCGGGAGCATCTCCAGTTGTGTCCTGTGCTGTCCTCGTGAGTTGGAACCCGGCTACAGTCTGGCTGCTGTGCTTCTGCAAAGGCAGGAAGACGCCATCTTAGACACGTGGCCTATTCTTCTGGAGAGGAGCTCCGAGTTCTCAGTGGCAGAAAGACGCCGCATTCACTGTTGCTTATTTGGGATTTAAAGGACTGGACATGCTTTGCGTGAGGTAAACGGCCATCTCTTAGCCTCAGTAATTCTTTGTTTTTCCCTGGTTTGTTAAATAAATCCCGTTGTTTTTGTTCCCTAATTCTGAATAATCTTGCAATTGTGCATGCAGGTACAGAACTAGGACAGTGACCGATAAGCAGTTTGGGCAGTGTCCCTGGTGGGTTTTAGTGCCCCTCCTGCCCTGTATCAGGTTCACTCTGGGAAAGGTTTCACCAGAGCTTCCCTTCAGGGGCACACGGCAAGTTTCTCCACGAGACAGAGACGTTAGGTATACTTAAAAGAACAGGTTCATTAGGGGAAGGGACAGGGAAGTAAAAGATGCTTGCACAGACATAAGCAGGCAGGAAGAGCTGCCCCTTTGTGGAGGCAGGTTAGGTTTTATCATCTTCTTTCAGTCAGGAGGGGCTCATCTTTTCGGATGGCTTGAATGGCTCAGTCTGTTGCTGATTATGAATAACAAACTAAAATTTGAAAGGGAACTGGAGATTCTACAATGGGCTCAATCTCCATGTCTTCACTTTCAGCTCAGCAGTCTGATACCTACTCCATCTTATGCTTTGTAACTTAGGCACTGGCGCCTAAGGATTTTTGGTTATCATTGGGCTAATGGTTGATTCCTTCTACCTCCACCTCTTTGTGTGAGTCCGGGTTTAATCTTGTGATGCCCCTTTATTAAGTTCCTCCATCATATCCATTTCTCAGCAAAGTGTGGGGGCCTCAGAACAAAATTGTGTGTTCAGGAGTGACACAGAATTGGACAGTCCCTCTGATGATCTTCCAACACCTCCCATAGCCTTGGTAGAACCAAACAGCCAAACAACCCCTAAGTGATCATAAAAAGAGGGAACCAGTTAAGAGACAGAAGTCTGACACTTGAAGAACCAGTGCCAACCCTCCCTCAAGGCTTAGCATTGCCCCAGCCTGTTGGTCCTCCAACCAAAGATCAGAGTTCCCTCCCATTTTGCATGCATTTGTCAGTGACCCCACCAGAAAGTCACATTTTAAGCTTGTGACCTATGTCCCATCCGTTATCCAATCCCATATCTGGTCAAGCCTGTCCTCTCTGAGGCCCTCCTCAGAGAAGTGTTCCCCCTATGTCATGACTGAACTGCTGAGCACGGGCTAAGTCTCCCTCCATCCAGGTTCTTTCCTCACCATGTTGTCCCCATTGGTGCCAGTGGAGTCATCCTCCTAAAACTTTTACCCCACTAGCCCTGCTTGGAAACCTCCTGCCCATCCTCAGCCGGAGCCTAAGCTTCACCTGGCCCTGAGACCACACAACAACCAGCCCTGCCCAGTGAATCCACCTTACCCACCCTCTACCCTGCAAGCGAAAACCCCAACAGGGGAGCCTCTCTTCTTGCTTGGAGATCTTTACAATCCAAACTAATCACTTTTTGGAACCCAAGTCAAGTCCCATTTTTTTCTAGCAATACTTCCCCATTCTTTCAGTTGTGTTTATCTCTCCTTTCTTTGATTCCTATAGCATAGCATATCTCTACCACACCCTCAAACTCTTAACCACTGTGGTCTCTTACTATTTCAGAACCAAAGTCAGTAGTGAGAGTCAGTTTCTTTTTAATTCATTGTAGCCCCTCAGCAATTTTTCCAGTCCCGCACTACCAGGTTCCAGCAGGCAGATGGGAAAATGGAAGAATGTAGACCAGGGAAGGGCTTCCCAACAGAGGGAAGAGTGCTCACCCCACTCCAGACCATAAAGTTTAGGCCTTTCTTAGCAAAGGAATTCATTTAAACTTTGTATTTGAGACTAAGTCAGTGAGACCTAAATGCCTAAGCAATGTGAGTACCCCAACCATGCACCTTTTATCTGGGATGGGCAGAAAAGAAAGTTCTAAAGAAAACAATATGATTTAGAAGTCTCTTTATTTATTGAAGCAGTTTAAATACAATTTACCAACTAATGGCACAAAGCAGAGGTCATGGAATAGCTGTACGTGTGTGTGTGTGTGTGTGTGTGTGTGTGTGTCTGTGTGGACTTTCACATTCATGACCAACAGGGTTAAGAGCTGGCCCACATTTTACAAGAAAAATACTAAATGGTATTGGTTGAGAACAAAAAAGAAAAGCATACCCACCACATAAGAAAAACAGATGAGAGGCATGAAGAGGAAATGTACGCATGTACACATACAAAAATTCAATAAGCATCAGGGAAAAAAAATCCCACCTAATTAGTAATCAATTAAGTCTCTCTCCTTCCTGACTCCTTCCCTATGGCCTAAGGATATCATAAATAAGAATTTCACAAACAAACTCAACTAAAGTTTGTTTCGTGTTACTATATGCCAGACGCTGGGTAGCACTGGAAAGTCATTGACAAGTTCAAGGAAGGTGTGACATGATCACCTCTATTAACCTGTTACTATGGGTGATGAAGGGAGATGGAATAAGCTATTCTAACTGCCTATGCTAAAAACGATGCGAGCCAGGATTAGAAGTGAGGCAGTCGAAGTGACATTTGTTTCAAGCCCAAGTCATTCTAACCTATTTTATTTTTTCTAATTTAAATTCGCTCTACCAATATTACAAGCACCACAGAAGGGAGGCTTTTATGAAAGACTGAAAAATTTCACAAAAGCTGTATCTGGCTTTTACTTTCCACCAAAGTGTTAAGTTCAAAAACTTGGAGGCTTGGTACAAATGTGTTCAAATTCGGAAGTGAAAATGAGCCATTTATTTTTGTTTCCTGAGTTAAGTGAACCAGAGATCAGTAGACAAATACTCCCCAGATGAAATGTCAATTCGCTTCAAAGAATTATTTTCTCTAAGTCAGAAAGTGAAAGACAATTACCGAATGGTTTCTCTCACTTGTGAAATATAAATAACCATAGCAAATGAACTAACAAAACACAGCAAAAATAACTCTTAGACTCTGAGAAAAATATGGTGGCTACCAGAGTGGAAGGGGGGTGGGGTGGGAGGAGAGGGCAGAAGGGGCTTATTTGATAGTGTGAATGTACTAGCACTTTGGTTGTGAGTGTGATGTGGATACACACACCTCATGTGTAAAGCTGTGCTCCTAAAACTTATACAATAGTGTAAACCACTGACAAATCAATTAAGTTCTTTGTAAAGAAAGAATAAAACAAAATGACAAAAAAGCATTCTTTTTAATAAATCATAAGGCATAGTTGTGAGTCACTTTGCACATAGCTTGTGCTGTGACTGATCCGTCATCACAGCGGCCAAGCTGGTCCTCAGGACAACGGCAAGTTACTATTCAGTGTACACTGAGAAAGACACATCCAGGGCAGCTGTCTGATCTCAGATGTCCAAGAACAAAGACATTGTTTTAAATGTATTGTTTTGCTTCATTTTTCTTTCTCTCTCCTCATCAAGTAAAACACAACATAGGTGTTATTTAATGAGGTGCCCTAGATCTCCTCATGAGGAAATGAGTAGCAGAAGTTCAGCTCCCAGGAGCTCCTGCTCACCTGCAAGGATTCCCTGGGCTGTTGGAAAATGTGACTGGAATCCAAAGGCCACACTGTGGTCTGTGGAGATGGATTCTGTGCCCCAGCAGCTTCCTTGGGTGCGCTGTCAGCCTCGGAGGGTGGGGTCTGGCTCTGAAGAGCTCTGAGCACTCTGTTAAAGATAGGCGTGTCCGTTCCTCTCCACAAGTGAATCCAGCTCCATTGTTTCTCCTCAGAGAGGGTGTTTGGTTAAGTAGAATAATGCAGCACATTAGATCAACTCAGCTGGGAAATATGCTGGAGAGGAGACTCAAGCCTTAGTTTGCACAACTGAAAAGAAACTGGGACGTTCTGTGATTCCTGCCACATGAACAACCACCACCTGGCCAACTCAGGAAGAGCTGAAAGCAGTTCATCAGACTGCTGGGCATCAAGGAGACTAAACTTGGTGTTCAAAGCAGACACACCCTGGGGCCCTGAACTGACCTCTTTTTAGCAGCAGAAGCTGTAGAAGCTCCATTTCAAAATTGCTTTCTGAAGTTCATGTTTCAAAGGACATCTACTCCCACTCCATGGTAGTCTATTCCATTTCAGTTATTGTTTGAGCCCTGACTGGGTGTCAGGCACTGTATTAGGCAGAGCGGAGACAAAGGAGACAAAGATCAGTAGGACGTGAGCCCTGCCTTTGTGAAGCTCAGTACCTAGAGACAACAGTTTGGTCACCACCTTTCAGTCTAGACTTCTGCTTAGAATTATTTTGTCAATAGGGAGGAAAAAATCCTTAAATCTCCTCCTAATTATCTAGTTGGGCAACTAACGCAAACATTTTGTAACTCAGAGCACTGAAAGAAGATTCCTTTCAAAATCCACCTCTAGCCACGTTAACACTCAAGGCATTTCCAAGTGAGGAGGGATGCATACTTATTATGGAAAGGGAAATGTTACTAAAAATATGTGAAAACAATTTATAAGGAAGGCTCCATTGGCTACAGGTGCCTGTTTGTCTGACTGGAAAGTTACCCGCAGCATTTTGCACCGTCTGGTGAGAGAGGGCTTCCAGAACCCACTCGAAGGTCTCAGGAGCCTCTGCTGGAATGCATCCAACTTTTGTGCCCTTTTGAGTTTTCAAGAATGTACTTCAAAATTTCCCCTTACCTAGACCTATTTTCATGGAAATAAAGTCATGTGAAAAAAATGATCCTACTTGCCAGGAAAACCTAGAGAAGGAGAACACATAGAAAGGTAATAAATGTTCAAGAAATAATCCCTGCACCTTCCTCCATGATTCCCAGGTCATCTCCACCCCTGTTTCTAGTGCTGGCATATCAACCTGTTCTTGCCTATGTGTACATGTGCCCCTTCTTTTTGAATGTGAGCACCCACGAGGCAAAGGCTACACTGACTTTGCTTCTGTGAAGACCACAGGATAGGGCTAAATGAACTGGCATGGGCGGAGGGGTGAGGGATCTTAGCATCAGCAATTACTAGGAAGAGCCTTGAGAAGCAGGTGCTCAGTCTCTGAGCAAGAGGGGAGCATGTTACAGTAGGGACAAACTGCAACTGAGACAACCCCATCTCCAAAACCAGCCTCATAACTTGCAGAGTGCAGCACAAAACGAATATTCAGGAGTCCTTATAGAATTTCAAGAAAGTGACAGCAGTAAGCAAGTGCAGGACCTTCCAAGTGTGGGAGAGGAAACAGGGCCTTTATGACTGCATAGTTCACAAGCCCAGGAAGCCTGTCCTGCTGGGCACCTCACCACTTCACCCACAAATGCATCAAATACATCGAACACATCTGGTTGCCCTGCAGCTCAAACCTGATTAATTCTGATTCCATTGTCTTTACCTAGAGAGAGAAACTGAGCTTACTACCCAGGAAAATTTAGTGATCTAGACAGACCTGTCATAATAAAAAAGGCTGCCCTCAGGTTTTTGAGGATTATACATAAGCAGGGACAAAAATAATCAATACTCTTTGTTACTAAATGCCTCCCATTATGCAAAACATTAATTCATTGAATCCTTAGAATAGCTCTATAAGGTAGACACCACTAGTATCTCCATTTTACAGAAAAGGAGTCTGAGGTTTTAAGCTGTTAAATAACTAAAGGTTCCACAGAAAGCTGGTGGCAAGACTCACATCCAGATCCTTCCGAAAACAAAGTCCATGGTCAATATATTTACTATGCTCAATTCCCAATCTACTCTGAAGGGCTCCAACCTGGGGTTGGAGAAAAAGCACCCCCAGAGCTGCTTCTTTCATCTGCAGAACTCATTCCACCTCGCCACTCATTAAAATATCAACCATAACTGAAACTCCAGTACAGACATCACCTCCTTCAAGAAGACTTCCTGGATATCCTCTCTGCTTCCTTGATTAATTCCTTCACCCTCAGCTCCCTCTACGTTATATATTTACTCCCATGTGGCATTAGTCCCTCAACTGAAATTTGTCTGTTTTTCCCACTCAATGGTGAATCCTTTGAGTATAAAAATTGTATCTCATTGATTTGCTTGTCTCAACTCTTGGCTGACTGATAATAGGTGCTCAATAAACACAAACTATATGGAATGGTATGCCTACTTTGTTGCTGTTGTTGTTTGGCCTAAGGATTCCAGAAAGCACTAAGGTTAAAAGGGCTCCAGAAAATGGTGGTTTGGGGGGAAAAAAATCATGGGTGAGTGGCTGTGACCTTCTTACTGTTGAAAAGTGTACGTTTAATTTGTTTTTACCTGTGGAAAATGGCCATCTCTCCATCTCTTCCTGTCTGAGGTGCAAAATAGGAAACCAAAACACTCCAGGCCAGAATAAGTCAGATGCTCTGACCATCTCCAAATCTGGTCTTTTGCGTATAAATATTAATTTTAAGCTTTTAAAACAATCATGTAATAATGTTTTGTCCAAGTGCTGATTTTAAAGGAGATCTCTTCATAGAACAAATCTTCAAAGTTCGTATCACAGTGAGTCTGCTCGCCCCACTCCCTGTGCTGTGATCCCTGAGCTCTTACTTCTCGCTAATTAACTCACAGAATCAGCGCCATCCTGAGCCTCTTCAGCCAGGACTGGTTTGCTCTCCATGCACATTGGTACATTTCGTTTAAGCTTTAATTAAATCTTGTCTGTAAAGCTGTCAGTGACCCACCTTGGCAGCTAGAAGGTAACATGTAAAAGTTAATTTCCTCAGGTCCTAGAGCACAAAACCCCTGACAATGTGCAGGCGATATGCATTTGAACTCATTTCAAATGAAGTGTGTTTAAACTGGACTATTCTGAGTGAACAGGGGAGAAAAGACTGTCTTTGATCTATGAGAAAATGTTTATAAAATCAAGATATGCCTACTCATTAAGTTTATTTGTCTTTACTTAAATATTTAATGCTGTCACATACTCTGGAAATATGTGAGGCTGATGGGGAAATTATTCATAGAAGAGGAAGTATGTAATAAATCAATTTGGATTAAGAAATTCTAGAGTTGGATGCTCTCTGAGCGATTTGGAGTCATTTAGTACAATTCTCTACTGCTGTATTAGTTTGATATTGCTGCTTTAACAAACTACCACAGACTTGGTGGGTGGTTTAAAATGATACAAATTTATTATCTTACAGCTCTCTAGGTCAAAAGTATGGCATAGCAAGATATGGAAACAACCTAAATGCCCCCAAACAGATGAAGATGGATCAAGAAGATGTGGTATATATACACAATGGAATATTACTCAGTGATCAAAAAAGATAAACTCATGCCATTTGAGACAACATGGATAGAACTAGAAGGGATTATGGTAAGCAAAATAAATCACAGGGAAAAAGATAAATATCAGATGGTTTCACTTCTATGTGGAATGTAGAGGAACCAAACAAAGGGTTAAGAAAAGACAAAACTTGGGGCCTCCCTGGTGGCGCAGCGGTTGAGCGCTGCCCTGTGGAGCTGTCGGCAGTGCGCGGTGCGGGTTCGATGCCCAGCCGGGAGAATCCCACATGGTGTGGCAGACCTCTCCCGCCTCGCCCGCTGCTCCCCTCAGTAGTGTATTTCTGATCTGCCTGTTCTGCTCCCCACTCTGTCTCTGGTGAACCCTCTCGCCGCCCCACGCCTCTGGCCTGTACCCCAGCTTGTATAAATAAATCTTTAAAAAAAAAAAAAAAGACAAAACTTACAAGCTGACCATAGATCTGAGGCATCTAGAAAGGGAGAGTGAGGGGGAGGAGTCAAAGCAGGGGAGGGAAGAGCACAAGGGACTATGGTGACGTATCAGAGGGGCCATGGTGTTGCGAGAACTATGGGGACTGCACCTGAGGGGTGAGATCAAATACTGTCCAAAAATTAAGACTGGTGTTAGAAAACAATAATAATAATAATTTTTTAAATGTCTGGAACAGGTCTTTACTGAGTGAACAGCTAAGTGTTTGCAAGTTTTCTCTCCTTTCTGGAGGCCCCAAAGGAAACCCATTTCCTTACCTTTTCAGCTTCTAAATGCCACAGGCACTCCTTAGCTTATGTATGGCTCCATCTTCCAAGTCAGCAATGTTGTATCTCTTTGACCATTTTCTGCAGTCAGATCTCCCTCTGACCATGGCCTGGGAAAGTTCTCTCTTGTTGAGAACATGTGCTACTAGACTGGACCTGCCTAGTGCCCAACTCCTCCTCCTATATTAGGCTACACTGATCTTTGGTTCCATATCTCAATAGAGACATTTCCTGGTCTTCTCCTGATCCTCTAATGACCTTCCAATGGAAACATCTCCCTTGCCCCTGCCTATCTGCATGCTCATTCCAGCCCTCGACACCCTTCTCCCAAAGGTTATAACCCCTTGGGCAACCCAGGTACATCCACCCACCTCCCCATTCAAGATGGCAGATAACTTTAAACAACTAAATTCACACGCATAAGGCTGGAAGAACAAAATAATATACTTCCTGGATACCTCATTTTCTTGTACATAAACATGCTAAGATCATTCCACTGTCCAAAAGAGCAGAGTATTTGGGAATGCAGCATAATTGCCTTCACCAGAAACTGGTAGCGGTAAAGTATACATATCTAACCTCTTTCATTTGATTAACAAATGCGCATACCAAGGTAGAGCTGCAAAGTTATCTATCTTTATATCAAAATGTTTTTTACCTTGGTATAATTGACAGTGATCAATAAAACACACAAAGCCCTTTGTTGCTCTATAGAAACATGAATCCTTTAAAAAAGGATATGTAGATAAATGAATTTTCTATTAATAAAGTGATGGAAAGTGTGGCTGCCAACATTATAAACAAAGCTGTTGACAAAAGAGATTTCTCACTTTTTTGCAATAAGAGATTTTAAAAACTTGTTTTCTCTCCTTAACAAAGCAGATTTGGCTTACAAATTTTTACTTTCCCCTCATTGTTTCCAACCTCTCAACAAAAAAAATAGAAGTGTTAAAGTTCATTGTCTATGCAAAGTTCCTGTTTCTCTGTTATCAAGTACATATTTGAATTAAAAGTTTTTAATATTGAAAAGTATTATTAAGTCTTTAAAATCTTTTCTGAGTTGTCTGGGGTACTTTCAGGGGATTTGGCTCTTCTTTAACTTAATATTTCTCTGTGCTTCCTTTTAGGAGGCAGGAATGTGTCTCCATCAACCAAATTGCTTCTGAGTTTTTCCATGTTCAGAAACTCCCAATCCTACTAAGGGGCCCACCTCAGGTGTCTTAGACATCTGGACCTGGGAGTGTGGCTTCCTGGCAGACCTCTCAGGCAGAAGCTCAGGGTCCGGGCTCAAAACCAGCCCCTGCCCAGGCACGGGGGTGGTAGGAAGGACAGTGTCCAAAGCCTGGGACCTAGACAGTCCCAGAGAAGAATCATAATTAAGGACACCTTGCCTGGGACTACTCTTGGCAAGTGACTGGAACCTACTACATGTTCTTACGTGTGTCTCTGCTGTGTTCAAAAACAACCAGTCAATTAAAAGTTTATTAGTGATAAGGATAAGATACTAGAAACTTCAAGAATACAGTTTATCACTCTTTCCCCCAAGGTATAATGGAAATAAGAAAGAAATGGAAGAGAAGGAAAAGAGAGCACAAAAAGAAAGGACATACTTTGAGCATCTACTGACTTTGGACCAGGTGCTTTACACAACGTCCTCTCTCACAATCCTGCTAATTGTCCTGGGTTGTCACTGTTGCTCCCAATAGCTGGAAAGTCAACTGCAGCTGTGCAGGAATATGCAACTTGCACGTGGCCCAGGACTGACAGGCACAGAGCTCAGGCTGCCATTTTCTTTTTTATTTTAGTAGCTTTTTCTTACATTGTTAATTTTTGGACAATATATGATTTCTCCCCTCAGGTGTGGTCACCATAGTTCTCCCACCACCCAAGCACCCGAAGTCCATCATCATAGGCCCTTGTGCTCTTCCCTCCTCTGTTTTGAACTCTCCCTATCCCCGTTCCTTCCTGGATGTCTCAGATCTATGGTCAGTTTGCAAGTTTTATCTTTTTGTTAGCCCTTTGTTTTGTTCCTCTAGATTCCTCATAGAAGTGAAAACAACCAATATTTATCTTTTTCCTTCTGACTTATTTCACTGAGCATAATTCCCTCCAGCTACATCTATGTTGCTGCTAATGGCTAAGTAGTATTCCATTGAGTGTATATACCACATCTTCTTGGTCGATTCATCTGTTTGGGCACATTTAGGTTGTTTCCATATCTTGGCTATTGTAAATAGTGCTGAAATAAACAGGGACAGGTTTTCTTTCGAATCAGTGTTTTGTGTTCTTTGGGTAGATTCCAAGGAGTAGGATAGTGGGGTTGTATGGCATTTCCATTTTGTGTTTTCTTTACCTATCACCCCTCAGTGATTTCAACTCCCAAGTCCATTCCTTGCAATTGGTTACATTGGGCAGTCACCTGATCACCGAAGTCCATCATCTTAGTGCTTAGTGCATTTGCACCATCCCTTATTTTTGGTGAGGTCTTGACCTGACACATGAAGCATTTCCTTTGATGCAGAGACATAGGTGTCATCTCTCTACCACCCTGGACCAAGATATATGAACACAGTTCACCAACATGAAAATACCTCAAACAGCTGAGAGTCCAAATCAGGGCCTCACTGTCTCCTCAACTTTCCCACAATCTAAAGAATTTTCTGGGTTCCCCCTCCTATCTATCCCCAATGGAGCCTGGCCAACCCCCAGCCCTAGGGAGTTTCTCCAAGCTGAGATCTGGCCCTGGGGCACTATCTGAGGGAGTTAAATCTCCCCCATCAGTGGTTCAGAGTAGTCTGAATCTTATAGGCTGCAACTTGAGTTAGTTTCCTACTGTCCACAGGCAGCTGACAGCTGTCAGGGAGGCTGCCCTCCCTCTTGCCTCTGGCCAGTCCTAAGGCTCAGTCACTGCGACAGGGACAGAGCCCAGACTCACAGACTGTTTCGGCTTTTTCAATGAGTCTCCAACAAACTAGGTTTGGCTGCCGTGGCCTCTACAGACTGCAGCACACGCAGGCTTCTTGAATACCACTGGATCAAGTTACCTGAAATTGGACGCAGGTCTGGTAAAAGAGTCCGGCCCCTCCTGTGGGCTTGTTTCTGTCATGCTTTGCTCTCATGCCACTAACATATTTTGAGCTCCTCTCCTGTGCAAAGAATGAGGATGCAGCTCCCCTGGGATATTTTCTGCCTCACCTGCTCTGATAAAGCATAAAGTGGAAGGAGTTTTGTCATTCGTGTGTTCGTTCATTCGTCATTCGCTTGTTCAATAATAAATATTGACTATCTACTCTGAAAAGTACTACTAGGCAAGATTGTATCCTGCCCCGAAAAAAAAAGTTGGCTGCCATAGGAAACTATAACTTTCTCTAGGATGAGGTAATAAAATATAACAGAAGCAAGGTGAAGCATACAGGCGAGTGGCTCGGGGATGGACACAGTGCTGGGGGGACAGTGCCAGGGAAGTTATCTGGACTTTGTTTCTCCAGAAGCAGATCCTGAGACAAGGCCTTGAATGCAAGTGGCTTATTTGGGAGCGAGAAGACCTCAGTAAGCACAAGGAATGTAAGGCGAGGCAGCCGCGGGAGGAAAACCAAAAAAAGGGTTCTTTAGTGAGCAGGTTACTGTGAGCATCTGGGGCTCACCCCCAAGGAGATCCTCTGGGAGACCACGGAGCATGCCTCAGAATCACACAGTGAGAGGTGAGGAGACTGGAGCGCTTACCCCACAACTCCCTCCTCATAATCTAGGGACTTAGCTCCCTTTGTCTGGCAGCCCAAACCCCATGCCGGGAATGGCCATTGCAGGGAGGCCACAGGAGCCAGACGGCACCAGCAGCTCACACCCAGGGACTCTGGACACACAGGCTCCACCCCATGTCCAAGGGCACAAAAATTGACAGAGGCTCTTCAGAAGGTGGTTTGGAGATGGCTTAGGATTTTGGTCTTAGCAATATAGGCTTTAGGTCCATAGCAGGATTGAGGAAGTTCTTTTCCTCATCAGGGTCAGGCAACCTCTCATTCTCTGACACCGGAGCAAAACCAAGTTTTTAAAAAGCATCTTAAAAAGATAAAGAAGTATTTCTGTTCCTTAGTTCATGAGGCTAACATATCCCCAGAAAAGGATAGAAAAATGAATTTCCCAATTTCCCCAGAATCTTATTTTTAACTCAGTAGTGGAACTTTTCTATAAAGTCCTTTTTACTATCAGTTTACTGTAATTACTAACATAAAAAATTCTTTGTGGTATGAATTTTTATTTTCCCGTATCCAGATCACCACTGTGTTACCTGTCTCATACACCTCTGTGTTCTTTGGGTTTTCTTAGAGTGAAACAAATTCAATTAAAATGTTGCCTAGCAGAAAACTTAAGAAGGTGAAGCATGTGTTTATTGTCTTGAAGGTAGAGGTGGCATCACAGGTGTGTGGGCAGGTCCAAACTCATAAAATTGTATATATCGTGTGCAATTTTTGTGTAGCTTGCTAACACTTCAGCAAAGCTGCAAAATAAAATAAAATGCTGTTGATTACTGAGTTCAGCTCAGCGCCTTCCACTGAGGTGCAGTTAGGAGGAGGTAAGCTAGGCCTAAGGGTCAGAGAGGCAAAGCAGTGGAAAAAGCCCACTTGTGCGGCTTCACAGGATCAGCACCATTATTTTATATTCACTGCCTGTCTCAGTGGGCATTATGTTGTGACTATTGAAAACTGAGATTATTTTTTAATGCAGTGCTGAAAGGATTAGTAATTTTATGAATGAAAAGCAAAATACTGACCTCAATGAATCTATTTAGGTTATTTGCAAAGGTCTAAAAACATAATAGGCCCATACTTATTTTCTTTAACTGAAATTGAAAAAGCAATGAGTCAGATGGACAAGTAATCTTTACATTTTTACTGTCTATCTCAACAAATGTTTGTAATTTTCATTTTTTGCAAAAATTTCTGCTGCATCTTAGAATTCCCTCCTGAAGTCCAACTTTAGTTCTTGTTATGGCCACTGCCAATTCTTTTTTAATCACCTCAGATTTTTTTATCAAATGAAATCAAAGTCTTTGACTATCCAGAGACAGGTCATTAAAAAAGAAAGTAGGGAAACCCAGTGGAAATATATCCCCAGAAGTCAGGCTGGGCTGTCAGCCCCAGTTCAGCAAAGCCCCACACTGGGACCATTTGTTTTCTACCTGCAAACCCAGCCCCAGTCCCAGCTGTAATCCTAGGCTGGGGCAAAAGAGATTTAAGGAAGTCCCTTTGAGAGTGTGCTCTGTCCTAAACACATTATGTAACTCACGGGCTTCATTGCCCTACACCTCCCAGAGCCCAGTGGTAGGCGATGCCTTACTGGTAAAGAGCCCAAGGCTTTCCCCAACAGCTCGCAGAGGCAGCAGTGAGGCCAGGATCAAACGTAGGTCTGCCTGGCCCCAAAGGCCACTGTTGTAGCAGGAGGCCACTGATCCTTACTACATTGTGCAAGTGCCAGGCACTCTTCACTCTCATCTGGTGCTTGGTCACCTGTTACCCACTAAAGGGCTGCTCACTAGGAACTCAGAACACTGTCACCCCATTCGCCCCTCTACAGCAATTGCATCTCTGCTGGGACCCCCAGCTACTTTGTCTTGGCTCCCTTTCACATGCTGGCTGGGCCAGCTATTTCCCTATTCCTCAGCGTCTCTGCTGCACTGTCCAGACCAGTCCTCCCTGGGGTCCTCGAGGCTGACCAGGAGCCGTTCTGGCTCTTTTCCCAGGTGCCCTCAGTCTGCCCTCTGTGCCTAGGAGCACCCAAATCCACCACAGTACAGGAGGCATTGTGACACCAGAGATGTCAGATGATGGACTCTGATGACATGTCCAAGAGGCCAAGCAAACACTGACTTCTGAAAGAAATGAACAGACTTTTGCCCAGAACTTTGTAAATTTCTAGCATCAGACCCAAGTACTCGACTTTCTCCAGACTTTGTTTAAAATTTCATTTACCACAGACAATCAGGGCCAGGCGAGCAGTAACAAGAACTAGAGAAGAAAAGCAATTTTCTTGAGTAGCAGTCAGCAGCCTCTCCAAAGTGAGGCCCCACACCGGGCTGCTCCCCACTGATGTTGAGGCATGCTGGGGCTGGGGTGAGCAGGCGCCCACTCATCTCAGGGGGTAGGAAGCGTGCTGACTCTCAATGAGAACCACATGCTGCAGGGTCCTACCCCAATTTAGAAGACTGTCTCTGTTCAAAACTGGATTGTTCCAGCTCAAAAAACACTCTGGTATCCAGTTGTCTTGAGCCACAGCTACAGCAATAAAGCGATCTGTGGAGCTGAGGCAATTCTCTAAATACTTGAGAACATCCAAACAAAATAATTCTCTTTAATACCCAGGTAAGAAAGCACAAAGTAGAATGTTCCTTTTCCGACACAATCAAGAATCACCCATTTTCTAGTGCATCATGAAAAAGAGAGCCCGTGA
Organism: Scalopus aquaticus; assembly: GCA_004024925.1. Taxonomy (NCBI): domain Eukaryota; kingdom Metazoa; phylum Chordata; class Mammalia; order Eulipotyphla; family Talpidae; genus Scalopus; species Scalopus aquaticus. The sequence continues at coordinate 34,733 of PVIJ01002077.1, read as the reverse complement.
TTCATTCACAAAGAAATCAAAAATGATTTTCTTAAAGTTGAAAGAAATAATGATGATTTTATGGTCCCCAGGATACTCATGAGCCTCCTCTAAGCGAGGTTTCCTCAGTCCAAATATGTTTTCTTCTTCTGGTCACCAATGTAATGTATGTTTATGGTAGAAAGTTAAGTAAATATAGAAAAGCACAAGATGAAAATTTCAATCAATTGTCCAGTAATTCAGAGAGAACCATGACTATTAACATTTACTGAGTATATTTGTCTCTCCTATTCTTGTTTTTTACAAATATGGAAGCATATTGTGTACACTTCTTGTATTTTATTTCACTTAATACTGTATCTTAATTTCCCATGACATTAGTATGCCTATGACATAATGTTAACGATTGTCTAGTATTTACCATTGGATATTTAGTGGTTTACAATTTTCTCTGTTAGATATAACATCAGTAGTAAAAGTTCTTATAGAAGATACATAAGTCTCTTTGTGCCTCTCTACTTATTACTTCCTTAAGATAAATCCCTTGAGGTAGACAAAGTCAGAGTATGAATGTTATTAAAGTTCGGATTTATATTAACAAGTTGCCCATGAAAATTTATACACATTTGTAGAATATGTCCTATACCTTGTACCTAACAATGGTGGGCATTTCCCTTTTTTGCCAATTTAATTGGTAAAGTTGAGAGCACCTTAGTTTAATATTTCTTTGTTTACTAGCAAGATTGAACATGTCATCATATAATTTTTGGAGATTTGCTTAATTATTTATAACATCCATTTTTTATATTGTGGTTTTTATCATTTCCCTATTTGCAACAGCTCTTTATGCATAAAAAATAACCATCTTTGATCTACCTTTTTTGTTGCCAATATTTTCCACAGGCTCTCATTTTCTTTTTAATATCATTTAGGATATTTTTTGCATTAGTTACTATTCAAATGCCATTTTGGAAAATGCTCCAAGTAAGAGTTACAAAACTTTCTGCACATAGACCCTACCAGCTTGCTGTGGCGTCCACAACTTCAGGGGCTCCAGTCACTTTGCATGTTATTTGAACACCCGCTGGCAGGCACAGCAGTAGACAGTAGTCCTGGATCCCAAACACATTGCCACAGCCGTTGAGAGAAAAAGAAAGTAGCTGAGACTCAGACTGAGCTCCTGCTTGACTGGGATGATTTTTGATCAATGACGCAGAACAGGTCGTAGCAAACATTTTCTGTAAAGGGCCAAACAGTAAGTGCTTTCGGCTTTGCCCACCAGAGGGTCTCTGTCACTGTCACTCATCTCTGTCACTGTAGCATGGAACAGCTACAGACATTACACAAAGTGACTCTGTCCAAGTAAAATGTTGCTTACAAAAACATTGCCATCCGAAGTTCATATAATTTTCACATGTCACAAAACATTATTTGTTTCAATTTACTTTTAATCTGTTAAAAATCTAAACACCATTCTTTGCTCATGGGCCATACAAAAAGAGGCAGTGGGCCAGATAAGGCCCATGAGCATTAGTATGCCAACTCCTCAGGATGAATTTTGGTTCGTACAGATCCACCAGAGGTGCCTGTGAAAATAACAGGTTTCAGTTTATAAACAGAAGAGAGGTGACCAGTCCCAAGTTGGATCTTACAAGCTGTACATGAGTGGACCATATTATCCTTTGCCTCACTCCTGCCAACATCCCCACTGCTCAACCAGGATCCCAGAGCAGGGCGACTGCCAACCTGCAATGAACACGAAACCTGATTGAAAAATAAACCTTTATTGATAAAAGCTACCAAAATCCGGGGCGGGGGGGGGTCATTTTGTTACTGTACACACTTTAGTTTATGGTGACTGGTACATGCCTGGACAGACTATCTTGTATTTGTATTTGTCTTTCTATCTGCTTGGCTCCTGCAGGCATTTGAGTTTAACAGTCTTGTTTTTAAGGTATTTGGGATTTCATTTGTTCTTCTATAAGTTTTCAGCACCATGTATACTCACAAGGCTGTTTCAAGAATTAAAAGATACGGGAACAATACTTTATAAATTACAGAGCACTATAGAAAAGTTTTTTCTCATCAAAAAGTCATAAAATAAGACAGATTTTGCAGTTCTATACAGAAGTAGAAAATACTAGGGTTGGGAGGAACTCAAGGTAAGTCAATCATTTCTCAGAAGTCTTCAAGAGAAATTGGCATTTGAACTAGAGACTGAAAGACTCAGATTCCAGCACACACCTGCACCACAGCAGGAGGGGCAGCCTCGCCTTTGCCTAGTGCTGAATTCCCTGTGCCCCTTGTGGGAGATCTGAAGACTACTGTCCATTCATTAAATTTTAGGACAAAAGAAGCATTATTATTATAGGTAAATAGTGTGTAATGAAGACAACTCGGAAATGGGTTTGTTCTGAACTCTGATGCTCTATTTCAAATTATTTCAGTTCAACTCAGAGTGAAGGCAGCCCAGAGGACTTCGCTACATAATTGCTCTTTTGACAGTCTTGGCCACCCTTAGCACATTTAATTATTCCATAATTACTCACACTTATGCCCACTGTGGAAATTATATGCGGATTATTGATCTTCATGATGAATATGAAAGAAAAGCAGTCTGTCCCCAGAAGGTACTCCTCCTCCTGGCCATGAGGACAACGAGCTCTCTCTGGACAGAAAAGAAAGTCATGGACAGGCCCGGAGGCCAGAAGACCATTGGTGTGAGCCTGGAAACTTCTCAAGGGGCAAAGGTATGAAATGCTTACCTAGTTCCAGAAATATTTCACCTTCGGTTTATCTTGCCCAGATGCACAAATGACAAATGCTCCCTGAGACATCCAACTGTTCAGTCTTGTGAAAGGTCTCTGAAAGGTCTTGTGAAACTCAAGTTTTGTTAAAGTCAAAAGCACAAGCATAATCTTCTGTTTCTGCCAGGCCCTTGTCAGAGCTCACTTTTACATTATAAGAATAAGATGAGCTTTTATTCTATGGGAGCTTTTGTGTCTCGACAACACAGTTGGGCTCTGCCCTCACACCTTTAGTCAGATTCCTAGTCTCCTGAATCTTTGCTCTGTAATTAATGGGAACTCATGGAAAATAATGGGAAAATGACACAATAACATCACAAATCCTATGGTTCCCCAAATAACACCTGGAAAGAGAAAGGCCTGCTCAGAGCAACTGACACACACAGTTGACTTTGTGATCCTAACAGAACACAAATTTATCAAATTTTACTACTTTTTTTAGGGAATTGAGAAAAATAGGGTTTTTGTGAGCAGTATTGTATAAGAGCATCATCCAATGGTCCATGAAGAGCACCACCTATGTTTTTTGTGATTTTTTTTAAAGATGTATTTATTTATTTATTTATGCATACAAGAACTGGGGTGTAGGCCAGAGGTGCAGGGAAGTGAGAGCATTCACCAGAGACAGAGTGGGGAGCAGAACAGATGGATCCACTGAAATACACTGCTGAGGGGTGCAGCGGGAAAGGCAGGAGAGGTCTGCTGAGCCATGTGTGAAGCTCCCTGCCTGGGGATCAAACTCTTGCTGCAGTAGCTGCGGAGAGCTTCATAGTGCTGAGACTTAGCCCTCCCCACCAGGTAGGCCCTTTTTTGTGATTTTTTTTAAGACCCAGGAAGGGTAAAAGACAGCTTTCAGCCCTTCTATCCTTCAGCATCTCTGACTGAGGGACCATTATGTTCAAATAAAGCCTCTTCCTTCCTGAACCTTTTAATCCATCAAGGAACAAGGCAGAGAGAGGAATCATGAAGAAACAGCTCTGGACCTGAGTGTTCAAACCAAAGCTATACAGGCCCTGCCTACTGAGGCACAACTGAGCAGTGTGAAAGAGCACTCTCAGTGGTCTGGAATGGCTGTGGGTGAGTGGATAGGAGACGAAGCGTGACCCAAGAGTGGGTGGAATGTTCATCTTTATGAAGAGGGAGGCAGACAACATTCCCAACGTACCAGTCTGTCCAGATTCTCAGGAGAGAAAGATACCTGATGAGCTCTGGACCTGCCACATGTAAGCTGAGTCGTGCAAGGTAAGATGGAAAGGGCAGGTTGGTAAAAATGGTGAGGGACCTAGGATGCCAGACTAGGGGCATCAGAATCTAGCTTTGGCATGTGCAGCTAGCGTGAGCCTTTTCTTGAGCCTGTAACAAAGACCAGTGGTTCAGTCCCAGTCTTTTGAGTCAGGGAAATAACAGTACCTACTTCATAGCCTATTTAATCTGAAAATAAAATGAACATACAAGAGATGTAGATCTACAAATAGATATATACATAAATATATAGCTTAGAACAGGAGATCTGACAAAAAATAAGTTCTAGGTATATGTTAATTACAATTTTCTTATTTTTGGTAACCTTCCATCTATTCCATCACCACTGCTGAGGAGTTTCATGTCCCTTGGACATGGATAAGCAGGCATATTTCATTCATTCTTTGGATTTTATAGACCAAAAATAAGAATGATTCCCTGTCTATGATGGTGAGAGGTCTATTTCGTAACTGCCCCAAACAGAAAGAAGGCACTGGGCAGCATAAAAGGTCCAGCACCTGGACTCCTATGAGCCCCTCCCCAAGTCCAAGGTCCTGTTTCTCCACAGCCATTCCCTGGCATCCTGAAACTGAGAATCTTGCCCATTAGCACACCAGAAACAGTGATTAATATGGACATCTTCTGAAACAAATCACAAACTTTTTTTAAAGGGGAAAAAGGCTGAACTTCCACAGTATAAATATTACTACATGGCCTCAGGCTCAGATGCCATTCACAAACTCCTCAAGCTGCGCCCTTGCAATTTATGACATTTAACAGAGCCCCTGGAGAGAGCTTCAGTCCTGCCTTCACTCCAGAGCCAAATATTAGCCTCCTTGTTAATGAGGCCGAGTCAAGGAAGAATAAGATGGAGATCATTTGAGTGATTTTGCTTGTTAACTTTCAGGACTTCTCCCTCCCCCTCCTTCCCTCTTCTGGGCTCCAGAGAGATAGCTGGGACCTCTCAGGACAGGATTCAGTGGCCCCCTCATCAGACACCAGTGCTGGGGCCATGATATCATCCCGAGTGTCATGTGCTGCTCAGCCCCAGACCCCAGGGCACAGCTGAGAAGGGGGGACAGAGATACACTGGGGGGAGGCAGACATGGTCAGTAGTAGCAGGACCACCAGCCACAGCCAAGCCTGTTTCCGATAAATGCTCTCACTCCAGCCCCTAAACACATTTGGCCCCACTGAAAACAATTTTTAGACCCCAGCAAGGGAGGACCTGTGCTTTTACACAAGGTAGTCCAGTTAAGGTCTCCTGGACAGGCGGCTGTGCATTTGTATCAGCCACGCACCGATTGCCTGTGCCTGCTCAGCCCTCACCTTCTCTGGGGCAAGCCAGCTATGATCCCTACGGGGTTGTCAAATTTAGCAAAAACAAATAAACATTAATATACTTCTGAACTATATACTAAAAAACCATGCTTCTTTAAGTATGCAACAGTTAAGATTGCTGTAACTGAAAAATTATTCTTTGTTCATTTGAGATTCAAATTTCACTAGGCATCTGGAATTTGACCCTATCAAGGCCTTGGCCTTTTCATCTCTAAATGAAATATTAAACTAGATTTATGATTTTCAAGCTTCTTCTTATTGAGTTAATATTGCCTTATGTCATTATTTGTATTTTAGAGGTACAGGATCTCCCCCTTCAAGTGTTGCTACTATACCACACCCACCACAAAAGCACCCACAGTCCGTCCCCATAGTCCACTGTGGTCCCTCCCCACTTTGTCCCCATTTCTTCCCTCCCCCTTAAAGATACATGTCTCCTTTAGAAGAAAATTTTCAATAAATGAATAGGAAAGAACAGAGCTGCCCCAGTTGAGGTGGTGGTGAGCAGCCCGAGCCCTCCTCGCACCTTCCGCTGAATCCAGATCTGCACTGGGTTTGTTTGAAACCAAGGGGATAGACATCCTCTCCCTTCCTCTGATTCTATCTGCCCGCAGCAGGCAGGCTCCTGGTGACCTTCACACATGAAGATCACAAAACTTCAGGTTGCCATGTCTGTTTGCTCTGCTGTTAGAATGCTTCATGTGTCCAGTGTGGTGGCAGCTAAAAGCTTCATCTTCAGAGACCCCAGGTCCTGATTCCACCCTCCAACCCTCCAAAGCCATAAGATGTGGGCAAGGCCTCTCCTCTCACACTCGTGCCTTAGAGAGACTGGTACACTCAGGGGCACGCGTGCCCAGTGAGGTTACATGTGGTGCGGAGAAAGCATGGCTCCCAAACCAACACTACCACTGTTTGGCTGGGTGACTTAGAATTTAGCCTCTCTGCATATCAGTTTCTTGATAGTAGAGTCATTCATATAATTAGGTAAGATAATGTATATAAAAGAGCCTCATGAATGAATCCAGACCTGCCCCCCCCCAAAAAGTACAATAATGTATGAGTCCATGCAATATTTTAAGCTCTTAAAAATGCAAATTAAACAACAGAATTGCAAATAAGGACATGGTTGCCTGGGGACAAGGTAGCAGGGCAGGACAACCAAGAGGCATTGGAGACATTTGGGGGTGATGGATACATTTCACTGGTTTGATTATGGAGGTGATATCATGGTGGTTATAATTATGTCAAAACATATCCAATTGTGCAATTTTGAATTATGTGTGATTTAATGAATATCATTTATATCTTAATAAAGATATTTATAAATAAGATTCAAATATCTAAAATTTAATGCACAAATATTGTTATCATTTGTTATGCCTTTTTTCATCCTAATTTTGTGGATTCCTCTGCGTTTGAGGATCATTATTTTCTCCCTCAAGTCAAATGCATTTTTTAAGCAAAAATTTTCAAATTTGTGTGGCCCTAAGTATGACTAAGGCTCACAAATGCTATCACTTCAGAGGTGCAAAAGACTCTAAATGTTATCTGGGTCACCCATCTCTCCTATCCCACTCTGCACCACAGTCTACTATTCTCTCTCCCACCTGTCACCCTTCTCTCTCAGTGCTCTGCCTTCATTGTCCCCACCGAGGCCAGGCACTGTCTGTCTTGCGGGGCCACTACAACGGCCCTGATGGACTCCACATACTGTAGTCAAGCTTATCTCCGTCCTGTCAGCCACACTTCAGCTGGAGTGATCTTTTTAAATGCAAATGCAATCACATCACTTTTTTTTTTTATTTATACATACAAGCTGGGGTACAGGCCAGAGGCGTGGGGCGGCGAGAGGGCTCACCAGAGACAGAGCGGGAAGCAGAACAGGCAGATCAGAAATACACTGCTGAGGGGAGCAGCGGGCAAGGCAGGAGAGGTCTGCCACGCCATGTGGGATTCTTCCCGGCCGGGCGTCGAACTTGCATCGCCGCTGCCGACAGCTCCACAGTGCAGCGCTTAACCGCTGCGCCACCGGGGAGGCCCGCAATCACATCACTTTGCTGCTTAAAACTTTAAGGTGATCCTCCATTGCCTTAGAAAAAGACCCCCAATTTCTACCATGGCCAAGAAGACACACTCGGTTCAGTCCCTGTCCACCTGTCCAACCACAGCTGATAGCACTCTTGTTTTCTCTGTTCCCATCAGTCAATTTGGACTTCTTTAATTGGGCCATGCTCCTCAATTCCATTCCTGCCAGGTTTCCCACAAGCTAATTCCTCTGTCCAGAATATTCTCTGTCCTCTCTCCTTGAGCCAATGCATCCTTTGAAGTGCTGCAAAAAGATCACTTACTCAAAGAAGCCTACCTGCTTCTGCAGACAAGGCCTGGTTCCCCTGTTTTAAACCCCGGCACATCCTGTTTCTCTTTTGTATTCAACCATGTAGTGTCCATCATGTGCTGTGTGCAGTGACCCGTGTGCAACCCTTCAATTTCTTCAATATTTTACCATATTGACCCAAATTCACATGAAATTATAGAAGGGCTCATTGACTATATAAGCCAGAAGCACCTTATGGCAGGCTTGAAAATAAATTGAAGAACGTGGTCAATGGTAGTTATAATTAGAACATGAAAATACATTTTGCCTGCGGGGTTGGCAGAGATTAACAGACACTGCTTCGTGTTGATGAAAGCATAGGAAACAAACCTTCTCAATCACTGTCAGTGACTCACACAACATTTTGGTGAGTCACTTGGCTTCGTATATTTATATTTAAAATGAACATGCTATTTATTGTGGACTGAATATTTGTGTCCTCTCAAAATTCGTGTTCTGAAATCCTAACTGCCAATGCGATGGTATTGGGAGATGGGCTTTGAGAGGTGATTCTGTTAGGAAGTTAGACCGTGAGGCTGGAATTGGTGCTCTTATAAGAGTGTCTCCAGAAAGATCCCTAGATCCCTTCTACCATGTGAGAATACGACGAGAAATCTGCAACCTTAAAGAGAACCTTCATCCAAATATGCTGGCACCCTAATCTCAGACTTCCAACCTCCAGAACTGGGAACAACAAATTTCTGGATTTATATGTTATCCATTCTGTGGGATTCTGTTATAGCAGCTCAATGGTAGATAATATTTTGTAAAATAAATGTTGGCAATGCATGGGGGAAAAAACCAGAAAGCACATGCTAAATTGGAAATTGGTAGTTTTCCTCTTTTACATTGTAAATTTGCATATTTTAATCTTTACATCAACATATATTACTTTGTTAGGTAAGTCAATAAAGTTTTTTTTTAAGAAATTTAGAGACTATCTCGTCTAATTCCTTTATTATTGAAGAAGCTGGAAACCAGAGAATTACACAATGAGTGGTTTCTGTCTTCCACGGTACATTTTGGGCTGTTTTTCCTTTGTCACCTTTTTCTTTAGGCAACTTCCCTTTCTGTCTAATGGGACTTTCAAACACAGAAATGGGCACATGGGTGTGGCTAGCCAATCAGAATGCACATCACATCAGGACATAGGGTGTGACTTGGGAGCAGGTATGTGATACAGTTAGTTGGAATCATTTTCAGGAATTGGTATGGATGGGGGAAGAAGACTTTGTGATTTTTATTCTAGATTGTTATCTGGGATGAATATCTAAGTTTAAAGCTACTCAAGGATTTTTTTTTTTTTTTTGCACAAAGTGGGAAAATTCACCTGAAAATGAGCCCCCAAAATGAAAGAAGATCTGAGAAATAAGGTGTCATAATGACATGGAGAGATCCCCTAGACTCAACCACACCTGTGGCCTGATCCATCCCCCTGAACTTCCAGTGTTTCCTGACTAGCTTGAGTTTTTGCAGAGAAAAACAACCGCAGATGATTTCCAACATCATAGGAGTCAAAAGTGACAAAGCAGGGCCTCCCTGGTGGCGCAGCCGTTAAGTGCTGCGCTGTGGAGCTGTCGACAGCGGCGACACGAGTTCGACGCCCGGCCAGGGAGATTCCCACATGGCAGGCAGACCTCTCCTGCCCCACCCGCTGCTCACCTCAGCAGTGTGTTTCTGACTATCTACCTGTGCTGCTCCCCACTCTGTCTCTGGTGAACCCTCTCACCGCCGCATGCCTCTGGCCTGTACCCCAGTTTGTATGCATACATAAATAAATCTTTAAAAAAAAAAAAAAAAGTGACAAAGCAAAGATTAACTCTCAGTTGCACCGACTTCAGTTAAGATGTCTGTTCCACCTCACAGACCTCCATCCCAAGCCCAGGGCAAGCTGGTGTCAAATGCCACAGCTTTGGTACAAATGCACATTTGCAGAATCTTTCTGAAAAGCAATTTTACAATATATATCATGAACCTGCAAAATATCTACTGCCTTTGATGGTAAGAAGAAAATATATTGATGGTCTTTTTGATAATTATATTTTTCATTGTAAATGAATATATTCCTTTCTGATTTTAATATTCATAATATGCAACTCATTATCTCCACTTAGGAAATATGTATCCTAAGAATGTTATCTAAATTATAAACAAAAACCTAAAGAGAAAAATTTCACACAAAATATAAAAAAGTGAGGTAGCCAAAGTATAATGATGGTGATAGAAATTATGATCTATACATATATAAGAATATTAAAGTCATTTTGAAAAACTGTTGCTTGTTTATAGCTTTTAATGCCAGAAAAAAATATTTAGCATTAAGAAAAAAGATACAGATAGTTTTATCTATTCTATTACCTCTGATAAACCTTAGAAATGTTCCACAAAAACAATTTCAAATTTAGGAAGGAAACTGACAAAGATAGCCAAGAGTTAGATTTGTGAAAGAGAATTGCAGTGGCAGATAGTTATTATTATTTAGCAGAAATATTATCAGTACATACAACATATACCACTGAGCACATTTTCAGTCATATCAAATATCCCTCGCATCCCAGCTACCAGCGTCCCTGTGAATTGCTTACACAAAATCTTCGAACACATAGCACCAGAATGATGCCCTTGAGGCAAACAATTGAGTTGAAATGACAAGAATGTATGCTGAATTTCGTGATATTGCCCCACAGGCAATTTTGGTTCTTCCAGGCCGGTTACCCAAAGTCAGGTACATTAGAGCTCCCACGTAACTAACTGGGGATAATTTCCTCCTTAAAAATGAATATTCAGTGTGTCCCCTGGGACTCATTCACAACCAAAGGGGGATATTTTGTCCTGCCTCCTACTTTCTGCATCAGTGACTGACAACTCATCACCTTACTATGTTTCTCCGCCAGGATTACATGCTTCCTCAGGCACTCTTATCTTTAATTCTGTTCTTGATAAATAGATTGCAGATGTTATTAATAAGGTGAAGATTTAGCAAGCATTGTTTAGTTGGCCTACTGTTAAAAATATCCAGGAACTAGATTAAAAGCAGCACAGTGTGGAAAAAGCTTGTGTGTAAGAGTAACAGAGACTAGGGTTCAAATTCTGACTGAGCCTCTTTTGGTTTGGCTTATCTGAGCCTCAGTTTCCTCATACAGTTAACTTCAGGTGCCACTCTGCTGGGTAGCGATGTGTTTAAGCCTCACACACTGCAGTGCCCAGCACACTGCAGAAGAATATAAATGTTTTTGAAAAAATGGCCTCAAAATGCTCAGCAGAATATCCTTCCATGTCCACCATGCTTCCCAAATTTTAAATTCCCTATGGAAATATCTTGGGATCTTGACAAATTGCAGATTCAGATTCAATTAGTCTAGGACCAGACTCAAGATTTCCAACAATTTTTAGGTAATAGCTATGCTGCCAGCACCAGGCCCAGGCACAGACCAGCAAGGTTCCACATCGCTGGTTCTCAAGCTTGACTATAACTTACCAAAGGACGTTTGAAAATACTGATGACTGAGTCCCACTCCCAGATATTTGTATTTAATTGGTGTGAGGGTTGAGTTGAGTGTAGAGACTTTAAATCTCTCTGAGTGATTCTGAGATGCACCATGTTTGAAATCACATAGTATATGCTTCCATATATTGATAGAATGTGCTTGAGAAGTAGGACCTTAACTTGATGAGGGCCCAGATGATCGCGGTGGTGCGTAAGTGATGTATAATATACTGCAACAATATTCTGTGATAAACGGTATATACCGTGCTATAATAAAGAGCAGAGAGAGCTGTGTAATGTAGTGGGAAAGTCTTAGCTAACCAATTTGCAAAAACGCAATAGTGAACGAACCAATCAGAGTCTATGCAGACTTTAGAGTTTTCTAAACTTTAAAGTTGACTGCTTTAAATGAATTACATGCATTGCTTTAAAGAAGAGCACTTTTTTCTTAAAGAGTGTCTCTTCAGATGTCCTCCACTGCACAGCACTCAGAAGGAGGTTTCCGTCCTATCTTGTTAACGAAAATGTTTGGGTTTCTTTTAACTGTGCATTCTCATTTCCAACACAGAGTGGGAGCACAAGACACATGATACAATAGGGAAAATGTCAAGGCAGCATTTTCAAACATAATCATCCAAATGTGAAGGGACATGCAGTTCAGAAGAAACAGAGTAAGATGATATAGCAAGGAGAGAAGAGAGCAGGTGACGCAATCCGATGTGACGCTGACATGGCAGATCAAAGACCCTGACAGGAGAGAAACATTTCATTTGGGAATCAAGTGAATTGTTATAAAGTTGAGAGAGGAGGACTGTGGAGATAATAGGGCTGGCTTTCAGCCACCACATCTAAGGACTTTGCCCAGAGGAAGTATTCAAGTGCTCATTCAGAACATACTGTCTGGAAGCTTAAATGGAAGTGTCCAGATTTCCAGTGGGGTCTGCTTGTTTTTAAATATCTCCACCCTAATTCCAGGGCCTCTGGCCTCCCCAAGAGTGTCACACATATTCCAACAATCTCCCTCAAAAAAGGACCATCTCCTCATCTTGAGATATTTATGTATTCTACCAGCCCTCTGCACTTAGCACTTAATTTGAATTTAGCACTTGCTTCTGGACTAACTTATTATACGTGTTCCTAATTTTTAAGTATAAAAAAATTGCTTCACTGTATTTTCAGGTTATTAAATTTCATACTCCTTTAAACCAAATGATCTTATTATATCTTCTTAATTTTTAACTCTTCTCTAGCATTTTACTGTTTTGCAGAACAAATCTACCACTTCAAAGGAAATATTTTAACCAATTTATTTGCAAAGTTGAACAGTAGTCACTATGGAGCAATCTGGAGAGCGAGCCCTGAACAGCTTGCTCTCATGTCTCGCCACTGTGTGTGACTGCCTAAGCCATACCTGACATTTGTTCTTTTCCACCTTTTTTTCCATTCATACATGTCTTGAAAATATGAGTTTATCCAATGACACAAAACCTTTTAGAAGGATACAATAACAAAATGGATCAAGACAAAACTAGAGTGAAATTAATATGAATGAATATATGACTTAGGAGGAATGTGAACATCTCTAAAGCAATAGAATCATGTTTACATTGACCAGTTCCTGAGTCTTAATAAAGATCAAGGAATACCATGGAATTAATAATAATTGAGTATAAAATATTAAACTAAATATGTTCATATTGGTGACCAGAATCATAAGAAAAAAAAATGCAGACTTTCACATGTAGGAAAATAAGAAATCTCAGGAAAGTTCTAGAGAGATCAGCTAGAAGGGCTTGACTTTAAAGAAGAATGTCCCATACCTGGATCCACTCAATGAAGTTGAAGGATAGGCCTAATAATAAACAATGGGAGGAAACTGTCAGTTGCAACATGGTTTCTAAAGTATATAGTCACACAGAAGGGGTGGGTGGGTAGGTGGATGGTAAATAGTTGAAGGGTAGATGGATGGGCAAATGGTCATTCAGAATCAGGGCTAAAACAGGTATCTTATACTACTTATAAAAGCAGGACATCAAGGAAGATGAGGGACACTGCAGGAGCACGGCTGCCCTTAAAGACAGGCAGTATCAGAGATATCCATTAGCAGGTAGAAGGTATTCAGGGTGAGAGAATGGAGAGGAGTCTAATAAGAACAGGAACCCCATCCTGAGAAAAAAAAATGGAATAATGTCATAACAATAATTTGTAACAGGCCAATTAACACACAAACTAATCTCTCCAACAAGAAGACAACAATTGAAACTTGAGTACTAGACAGAAGATCAGGGTTTTTTTTTATCACATTTTATTGATTTACTATTTATTGACATAACTATAGAATTTCTTCATACCTCAACATGTGCGTATGATTTACTCACTATTTTGCAAACATCCTAGACTGAGTTGGTTCTAGTGATTTGAAGGAGAATTTTGGAGCCCTTGGCATCATTTTTACAGGTCATAATGTTAAACAGGGGAAACAAGCCAGCAGGGAACAAGGAGAGAGCAACTTGAGCCCCCTGTGAATCTCCATGCACTCTTTCTCTGGGCTTTCTCTGGTGTTCTTCGTGGTCTCTCCTCTCATAGACACTTTCCTGTCTCAGAGTAACGCCACACTTATAGCCCAGACCTCTAGGCTCAGGTGTGCACACTTGCACATTCACATACGTGTGTGTGCACATGCACACCTATGCTCAGGTGTCCATAGTCAGGCATGTGTGCCTCACACCCAAGACCAAGGCCACGGTGATAGCCACAGAGGTCAATGGTGTAAAAGCCTGACCAGCTTCATTTACCCCACACTCACCTACCACCAAAGTGCCAGGCCACCACCGATCAACTAGCCCCATCTATCCCCTCCTCATTACCCCACCCCCACCTCCTACCTCCCACCATATATTTCATAGATTCTAAGTTATTTTTGTTGCATTTTGCTGGTTTGTTTTCTCTGTTATTTATATTCCACAAATGTGTGACACCGTTCAGTAATTGCCTTTCACTTAGCACAATCACCACAAGTTCCTTATTGTTGTAAAAGGGTCTCCCTAGTGGTGCAATGGGTTAAGCACAGCGCTGTGGAGCTGTCAGCAGCTGCAGTGCGAGTTCAATGCCTGGCTAGGGAGATTCCCACATGGCGCAGCAGACCTCTCCTGCCTCACCCGCTGCCTCCCTCAGCAGTGTACCTCAGTCTACCTGCCTCTTCTGCTCCCCTCTCTGTCTCTGGTGAACCTTCTAACCACCCCACACCTCTGGCCTGCACCCCAGCTTGTATGCATAAATAAGTAAATCTTTAAAAAAATAAACATATTGTTGTAAAAGACACGACTTCATCTTTTTTAATAGCTGAGTAGTATTCCCTTGAGTATGTATATCACATCTTCTTTATCTTATCATCCATCACTGGGCATTTAGGTTGATTCCATGTCTTGGTTATTGTGACTAATGCTGCTAAGAACATCGGGTGCATAAATCTTTTCATATTAGTGTCTTCATAGTCTTCAGATAAATACCTAGACGTAGTATATTAATGGATCATATGGAATTTCTGATCATAATCTTTTGCGAAATCGCCATAATATTTTCCATAAAAGCATCACCAATTTACATTACACCGACAAGGAGTAAGTGTCCCCTTTTCTCCACGCCCTCGCCAACACTTGTTTGCAATCCTTTTGATTCAGGCCATTTTTGCAGATGTGAGGTGGTATCTCACTGTGGTTTTGACTTGCATTTCCCTTATAATAAGTGATGCTGAGCATTTTTTTCCATGTG
This sequence comes from Scalopus aquaticus, assembly GCA_004024925.1. Classification (NCBI taxonomy): domain Eukaryota; kingdom Metazoa; phylum Chordata; class Mammalia; order Eulipotyphla; family Talpidae; genus Scalopus; species Scalopus aquaticus. The sequence goes on along the minus strand of PVIJ01002077.1, from coordinate 19,732 downwards.
CCTAATGAGTCATCTGCATATAGGTGAATTCTTATACCTGTAGCATAGACATCTCAGAACTGACACACAACTTTAGTTATCAGAATTAGGGCTGTACTAACATAAAATCCACTTGATGCTGAAAATGAAAGTCCTTATATCCTCCTGCTCACAAGTAGGATTAGTCCTCAAGCCCATGGCAGAGCTGAAACTACAGGTTTGTTCAAGTGAATCCAGCCCTGGGGAGAAGAAACCACAGAGACTGGAAACCAGACAACCTGGGAAGAAAACACCTTAATGATTAAAGAAGACCCTAAAGATTTCAGCCAAGGGAAAGGAGGACTGAAATGGATTTCCGGAAAAATGCAAACATCAAATCCCATGAAACATTCCGACAATCATCTGAAAACACATCCACCACACAGACAATAAATAGCTCTATGGTTGAGAAGCTTGAATCCTCATGTGGTACCACTTCTACCTGCCCCAAATTACACTAGTAACCTCGTAACACAAATGCCACCAGTCATCAATATTTATGTCCTTTCCATGCAAAGAGCACTGTCTGTTCATCTAAATCAGTCTTGATTTAGAATAAAATGCTGACAGGAATGCTAAGACTGAGCAAAGATTATGTGGAAAATATCTAAGGATTTTCTTTTCCAAAATCGAAACAGACCATTCACTCTAGTCAGAGGGACTTCAGTCATCCACGGAAAGAGATGAGGAATGATCCTTTGGGCTCACAGGAATACTGCTTGCTGAAAGAACTGAAGAGCGCAGAGGCCACTTCCCCTCCCAGCTCAGATGTAGATCTCGCTTCCCCTCGTTCAAGTTGGCCCCAGTGGCTGAGTTTCTCTCCAACCAGAAAGACAAAGCAGAAGAGCTCAAGTCACCAGTCAGGTGTCCCATGATGTAAGCCATTTGCTCACGCAGAAAGGAGCCCCATCTCCCACTCATCAGCCTGCTGGTTCTAAGGCGCCTTCCCCACATCAGTATTCTGAAGGGGTCTTCCTATCCAGTGGCATTAAGGTGGAACAGTTGTTTTGCTTTTAGTCCATTCTGCAGCGTTAGCCCCCAGCATAGCCTCCAGCCACTTGCACTTGCTTAAGAGGATCATTTGCTACTGATGTTTGCTCCGAGCATCAGCAAGATGTGATGGTGCCGCCTTTGCTTAGCAAATAATTCTGGTTTCAAAGAAGGGAGACAAGCTGCCTTGTAAACCCAGAGCCACTGTGGAGGATTCCAGATGGAAACTCAACTTTCCAGGACCAGGGTCTGTGGCACCCCATCCACAGTGCGGTGATGCCTCCTGCAGCAGCATTCCTCCCCTGGAGTCTGCTGTGAGGCTAAGAAAAGGACGCACATCCCGCAAATCTGGCTTCATGTACTAAAAAACTCTGTGCTCTGAAAGTTAAGATAGCCACCACTGGCCTGTCTTCAGAGAATAGGAGAGCACCCCCTAATTTAAAGTTCCCTTATCTTCTGCACCATGGCACCGTTGCTGCTGGCAATAACGCCAAGGAGATCTTGTCTCAGGGAGTCTCTCCTCCGCCTCTGCCCTCCATGCTACTCAATCAACGAAATTAAAATTTGGATGGGCTGCTCATGTCTCTTTCCATGGAAAAAAATGTCTGTGTGCAGGGCTTAGAGGATCAAAATTAAGCAACTTTATCTCATTCACATCCACTTCCTGAGTCTGGACGGTCCTTTGCCTAGCTTATATCACTAACATCTCGTTTTCGCCTTCTCTTTCCTCCCCTCTTGGCCTTTTGAGATTCCTGAAGGGAAAAAGTAGGGAAGGAACAGGACAAAGAAGCTAAAGGGATAGATGACATTGGAGATGGAGACCAATACAACTAACTTTTTGCCACTGTTAAAGGTGACCATTCATAGCTCATTCCATTTTGATCCTAGCAGAAAGTTGAAGAGCTCTTTGCCAAGCCTTGTTTTCTTCACTGGGAAAGGAATAATAAAACCCATCCTGCAGAGTTGCAGGGAATTAAGTGATATAATCAGTGCACACTGTCCAGCTTGCAATAGGCATTCAATAAGTGGGAACAGTTATCCTTGTTTTCTCTCCTGACAAGAACTGCAACATCAGCAACCTGCACACCACTGGTACTTTCCCTGTAACCCACTGCTCGAGTCTTACACACAGCTCAACACCACAGGTAAAGCACATACAGTCTGCCCCATTCTAGCTACCCTCAACTGTGGCCCCTGCAAAGCAAGCAAATGCTTTCTTATCAAGGCTAGGTGAGTCCCAGAGGACAAACTAAGCTTTGCCATCTGAGAGGACTGACCTTTAAGCCAAAATGGAAATGAAACAGAAGTACTTTTTAGAGTTCAAACATCCAGGTATTCCTCCTTTCCATTTCATAATGCTGCCCGATATTTGCAATTACAGGCCGGCTTTAGAGAGCAATGCTGTAATTCTAAGGACAGACTGTATCAATATTTCTGATCCATCTGAAACCATATAAGTGCCCAAGGAAATCCTGAACCTTTAAGATTTACAGGCCAATTTTCTAAACCAAAGTGGTTTGCATAGACCTTGGATAAGAATCTGAAATCGTGCTTCCTTATCTAAACTGGACCACTTTAAAAGAAAAAGAAACAATATTACCTTTCCAGGAAGCTGTTTGCCTGTAATAGAAGACCAAAGAAAACAATTATCTGGAAAATGAGTATTACAAATCAACAGCTCCTATACAGAAAAGACACGATACCACATTTCATGGACTCTGGGAGTCTACACTGAAATAATGTTCTATGATACAAAAAATCCCCCCTGAAACTGAGCAGCATCATTTATTTGGACCCTGACTGCTATCTTCCAGGTTATGACAGAGGGAAAGTGATAAGAGGAGATGTTGTCTATGTGAACAGTGACTGAAGATGGTTGGAGGCCATAAATCTGATTTGGTGCTAGCCTCCCATTACAGTCTGTACACAGCTCTCACCATGGAAGGAAGGGTGATTCTGGGCCCATCTATCTCAGAAGGACGGAGATGTGGACCTCCATGGAGTGGCAGTGGAGGCCAGTGGCTCTTGCATATCAACCCCCCTCAGTCCATCAGTATTAAGCTTTAGGATGAATGAGATTTTATTGGAACCCTAGCAGCACATTCTTAGAAGTAGAAGCAGTTACACAGAACTTAGAGTGGCTATCATAATGAACTGGGAAAATAAAAGTCTTGCCATGTAAAGGAAATAAAAATAAATAATAACCTTAAATGGGAAATTGTCTTTGGATAGATTCTTCGAGTATATCTCATCTTTATTGATCATCTCAGGTTTTCAGACATAATTTTGATCTTCAAGTGAATTTCTTGGTATTATAACATCTGTCCATAATCTCAAGGCAGTTTCAAAAATTATCAAATTCTCTATTTTTCTTAGGAATGAATCTTGTGGTGGGTAATGATGAAAAAACAGAATACCAATGTGTTGGGGAAAAGGGAATTGTTAAGTGGAGAATATTTAATAAACTATCTGAATTCAACTTGCTGGAATTATATAAAATAGACAAAAACCAGAGATGATTCACTCCCAATCATTCTTACACACCTGCCTTCCAGAAGGGCATTGCCTCATAATCTTTCATAATCTCCTGCTGAGAAATGTTCCTGAGGTAGAAGTCCACAGAAAAGTGATTCCATTAGAAGTGCCCTTACCTACTCTTGTCCATCTTGAATTTTTTTCTTATTGTTTTCTTTTCCACTAGATCTTTCTCGGACAGGCAGCATCAGGAATACCTGGGATTTTGTTATACATGCAGACTTTCAGACCCCATCCCAAATTACTAGGTAAGAATATCCATGTTATCAGGACTGTCTTGTGATTTTCTCATACACAAAAGCCTAAGAAACCTGAGCGACATTATATTCTCCCTATGGTTAAACCCACTTGGCCCTTCTGAGTTCTCCCTCTGTTTATTGACATCCTTATAAAAAAATGACATTTGTAGTGATTGTGTTCTGCTTTCTTTCAACTTCAAGTCTTTCCTCTGTGGATATTCCACTCTGTCTCTCACGTATATGAAGCTATGTGTAGGAAAATACTACTTTTATTTCATCTCATAGCTCTTCTAATCCATGCTTACCTACTATTGTTTTATCTCCTTCATTACACTTGGAGCTCAGCTAAAACCAATCAATTGCTTGTCAACGCCGTGCCAGATTACTGTACCAGGTGCTATGTTACAAAGCCAAGACACAGACCCTGTCCTCCAAGAGATGACTCGAAATAGGCTCTCCTGTGAGATCTCCAAGAGTATCAACCCCTGAGAGAAGAGCTTCACCAACCAAAACAGAGCAAGAGTTGACAACTATTATAGGTAAAAAATCATACTCATTTAGGAAAAGTGCCTAACTCTGCTTTCTTCACTTGCACTAGCTAGTCAATGCCCAAAGCAGAAGGACTACCAAGCACCCTTTTGTCCAAAACACTTTCCTGTTTCTTCCCAATAAAACATTTACCACCACATACATCTTTATCAAATCAACAGTAGGGGAACAGTTGCACACCCTAAAATCCTTGGGGTTTGACCTGTCTCTTAACCTTCCTACCAATATGACCCCCCAAAGTGTGACCATTTGAGGGAAAGCAACAACTCTCTCCATAAAAGTGCTCCTTATTAACCCTCACCTTGAATCTAGGTGAGCCCTGTGAGTGCCTATCAGAAGTGGTACCATGCCAATGCCGTCTGACCTTACCAAGGCCAGGCAACTTCCCCCTTTGCTCTCCAGGAACTCAGTCCTCATGCAGCTCTTCTGACTATTCTGGTAGAGAGACTCCTGGTCAGGTGAAGCCCTGAAACCAGATGGAGGGGGACAGAGTCACAGCCCTCAAGTGGCTCTGATACAGGAGAGGAGGGACACTAAAACTGGCCAAGGACACTGCCCAGATAGGTTACCAACCACTGCATTATTCATCCACATGCACAATTGCAAGACTACTTAGATTCAGAGAACAACAATAATGGGATTTATTTAACAAACCAGGGAAAACAAAAAGTTCTAAGGGCATAAATGGCCATTTACCACACCCAAAAGCAGTGTCCAGTGTTTTAAAGTCCTAAACACAACACTCCCAAAATAGTGTCTTTCCACCACTGAGAACTCAGAGCTCCTACCCCAAACAAAAGGCCCTGCTCCCAAAATGGCATCTTCCTACCACTGCAGACCTGGAGCACATGGCAGCCAAAGTATAGGTGGGGATCCAACTCGCAAAGTCAGCAGAAGACACAACAGGAGATGCTCACTGCAGCTGCCAAGATTTGCCAGCACAGTACCAAACAACCGACACTCAAAACAGCAGCTGCAGCAGTCAAACGACCTAACAAACAGCCACACTCACCCAGCTCAGCAAGGGGCCCGGCTCCAGGTTTTCACCTTCCCTTCCAGGCTGTAACAGCAGCAAAGCTGGAAACAGTTTCAGTCACTCGGCTACCTACAAAGCTTCCAAACTTTTCTTCTCTGAGGTTGGCTGCTGGAAGCCTCTCCACATCCTTCAGAGGCCCACAGCAGCCTTCTGGAGATCAGCATGGGGTGGGGGGATTGGGGAGGGGGCAGAAATCGCTGATCCCGGAATCACCAAAGGTCAGAAAACACTGCAATCCCAAACGCTGAAGCCTGGGGCTGCTTCTGCAGTCCTTTATATCTCTTACCAGAGTCTCCACCCCCACCTATACTTGGTTCTCATTTCACCTGGGGCTATCAATCCTCACCCGCAACCCCTCCAGGGGTCGCCACCTGTCACAGTCTTTGGCTTCAGCCCCAGGTAACTGTTCCAGTAATTCTAATGAAAGACTCAGTCACAGGCAGTCTGTACAGTGACCTAGTCACCTACAGAACCAAAGGAGAAGTAGTAAGCTGTTTATTTTTTAATAACACCCCTTAAGTTTGGGGGGTTTTCGTTATACAACAACAAAAAGCTGAAACAGCATACTTAATTGGTGATGGTCTTGGGATTTCAAGAAGCCTTCCCTTTCTAGCAGAAATCTACCTCATGTGAAATCACCACCACTTCCAGGTGACCAACCAACTGATGTACCAGCTGCAGTTCCGGTGCATGTGGGATAAATGCTGTAAGGCTCGGCTAAGAGAGCGCTTGGCAAGGACCGCAGGTCAGAGGGAAAAAATGGCTGCCATCTGGTGGGACCAACCAAGCTCAGCAGTTGAGAAACCTGCCACATTCCCTCATAAGTTATACATCATTTCACTTCCATCAATACCTAAACTCCAACGTGTGTCACACTACTGAAAAGAAAGACTACAAAAAACTGATTAAGCTCCATGTAAAAGTGCCAATGTCTCATCAGAATCACAGATGAGGAATGTCTGCGGGCATTTGCAGTGAAGGGGCTTGGATCTCCCAAAATCAATTGGCCCCAGCAGCTTTTTCCTGACCTTCAAGTGTGCTTCCCCTCAGGTTAGGGTCTCCCACTCACTTCCCAATGCTGACAGAAAAGGTATAGGGTAAATGGGAGAATTATCAGGTTTTTCCACCCTCCCCTCAAGGATAGACCTCTGCAGGCCTACATGCATGCCTGATGGCAGGCACGTGAAGTGGGGTGTGGGCCTGCATGAATGGACACACCTGGGCCAGAGACTGGGCTTATAAGCAGAGAAGCAGCGGTAGCAACAGAAGCAGCAGAGAACGGAGCGTGAAGCAGAGGACCTTCCGTTCGAGGTGCAGCAGAGTAGACCACGAGATGCCACCAGAGAACCCAAGAAGGTGAAGATTCACTGGGGGCTGGGAGGCCTGCCAGCCTCCCAGGCCCCCACCCCCACCCCCGCCCGGCCCCAACCTGCCCTGTACCTGAGTGCCTTTCTACAAGAAACCATTAAAAGCCTAGAAAGCCCCCAAGAGCTCCAGAACTCCTCCTTCCCTTTGGACCTATGTGCAGCTCTTGGAGAACCTATTCTTCCCTGTGGTTATCCTGCAGTTACAAAAGGGATGCACTCGGGACCTTGCTCGTCTACAATGATTATCACTCGGCCTGAAAGAGCCACCGAGTACAGAGGGGAGGTGCGACCTGAGGCTGACGGAATAGGGGTGCTGGCCAATGAATTCAGCCATGTGTAGCCAATCAGCATCCTTCCATCCACAGAGCTCAACACTGAAAAAGAGAAAATGCTCCAAGGACCCTCAGTGTCCCAGCATCTGTGTCACCTCAGATGTATGGAAAATCCATGGGGATGATTTCACTGAATTATAGACGATAAAATAGTCAGTGCCTAATGCATGGCAATGCCCTGGGAAAAAACACAAATAAAAACCTATATGAAGATATAATCAACTAAAATTAGGGGAGTAATTAAAGTAATTAGGGTATATTTATATGAAACTTAATGTTGCCATTAAAAATTATGTTTAGGGAGAATGTTGATGACACAGTAAACGCTCGTAATGCTTCCTAGCTGAGCAATCTTGGACACATTACTTAAGCTTTCTGTACCTCTGCTTCCACATCTATAAGTGGAAACACCACCATATGTCATTAATTTTGAGGTGCATGTTTTCTCACATTTTAACATCTCTGAAAATAATCGTAATTTGTAGTGACTTACCATTCACGGGAAGTGCTCTTTATTTCTTAGTGTATACAAAATGATGGTGCATCTTAACGACCATGCCATCTTAGACTTCATGAAAAAAGTCAGACCTACTGCATTAAGTTGCAATAAGGGTTAAAAGAGCTAATACAGACGAAATTTTGAAACTACCTCACAAGGGACAAATACTCAAAAACATATCCATTATTACAACTGTTACCAAATTCTTTTGCACCCAGGTACTCACCTTGACAGAAACACTGATAGGCAACCCCAACACATACCCTCCTCTCTTCAACTCCCTTCATGTTGCTTCCCAGACTTCGCAACACCCATCCCTTCACCTCCACACAGGGCTTCTCACCTCTGGTTGCACAGAGGATTTTCTTGGGGGAGTTTTTTATAATGCCAATGCCTAGGACACCTCCCTGCCCTCCACACGCACCCCTTTGTAACTTAATACTTTAACTGGCCTGGGACAAGATTCTAGCATGGAAATATTTTCAGTTCCATAGTGATTCTGCTGTGCACCTAAGTTAGAAAACCATACACTAGGAGTTCTTCGGGACTAAAGGAATGCACTGGGAAGAAAACTAACACACCGGTATAGTTAGGGTCCTACAGTCATCAAAGTCCATGTTCCAATGCCTGTTCCTCCCCTTGACTAGTTAAGTGAATAACTGCTGAACTTCGCCTGGTCTCGATTTCTACACCTGCAAATTGGGAATCATATCACCTCATAGGGTTTCTTAGGGGGCTCATAACACATCATGAACTGAGCTAAGCCTACATTTAATACTTAAGTTATTATCAGTGTCATTTAATGGCCATTTCAGTATATGCCCTGTGACTCACCAGTAAAGATACTTCATAAACATTTGCCGATTTGGATACTATAGGAAGCCCTCTCACAAGAGAGAAGGGCATAGAGAAGGAAGCAAAGGAAGGATGAGAAATTAGGGCCAATCTCACATTTTGGCGGTGGCTTGTCTATGCCCCACTCGTGGAAACAGGAATAATCTCACTCCATTCGACAGGAGGGCAGTACTCCTCACCATGACCGAAAAGAAAAACACCTGTGCACCCGCGCCAGCCTCTCCACATTCAGCGTCCTTTGCAGGTAAATTGGCAACTAAGCAGCACCTGATAATGTGGAAAGCAGCACCATGTGGGGGATCAAGGGAACAAGGGAAGTTGAAACAAGAAAGTACAGAAACACTAAATGCGGGATGACATTCCTTTCCCCAGGAATAAACCCTGACCTTGAAAGCTAAAGCTAAGTAGAAAGGAAGGGCTGATCCCCACAGGTCGCCCCATCCCTCACGCCTGGGAGGGGGGTGAAGGGGGGAGGACTACAGCCAGGACTTGCCACACTCCAGAGATAGACTGTACTAACAGGGATACACGGGAAATATGCAAACGCTGTGCAGGGAAATAAACCCAGGTCCCATTCCTCCCATCAGCATCAAATTTTTATTTGACTAAATCGAAACTCTGTTGAAGAGAAACAAAGCCTGAATGGAAATCATTTGCTGCCCTCTTGTGGGCCACTTGGTGTCCTGCCCCGCTGGTATCCAGACCAGAGACTTAGGAAAGGAGAAAATAGACACGGTGTCCAAAAGGCCTGCTCACCTCTGCAAAGACCAAGAAGATTTGCTCCTCTGCCTGCCCCACCCATCCCGGTGCGCCTGGAAATAGGTCTAGTTCTGGCTGCGACAGGGGTTCTCAGGTGAATTCTGGGTATACCCTTAACCTTGAAGGGAAAAGGGAAGGAGAAACAACAAAAGGTCTGACTTGCTGTTGTGGTTATAATTTTCTGGGTATAAATCTAGGTTTCATCCTGGGATCAGCCAAGGCTGTTGTGGGTGAGGAAGAGCTAGTAGGATGAGGTACTCCAGGACGAATCCTGAGGGTTTCATCTCCTCTAGCTGAGGTCAGAGGCTCAGACCCATCGTGAAATCCTGGGTCAGAACAATTGCAAAACCGAACCACTGCAGGAACCGGAGGGACGGTAAATCCACACGGAGGTAGCAGGGAGGGAGCGGACGCCCTACCCCTCACCCCCACCCGTGTTCCAGCCACTGAGTCAGACAAGGCCTTAGACACTAAGGAGCTAAAAGGATTGTTTTTGTTTTTAGGAATGATGAAAGATACCTCCCTCACTTGGAATATATCCAAAATGTTTGTTGAATTGGCAGTGTCTCTGGAGACAACCCCGTGCTAATGAAAGATTTAAGATTTCCCGTTGGCCGCCACATCATTTGCAACTTAACTAGTGACAGTTAAATGAACCAGGATGGGTTTTTTAATTATTACGTTTTTAATACATACGTAAAATTTCAGAAATCTTACTGAAAGGCAATCACATAGTCTAATCATCTAAGAGGGTAGCCTTTAAAAAACAGCATTTTATCTGCTATTATCTTTTATTTAAATATCACCATACAAAGACCACACATACCATTACTGGAGTAGTGGGTTTGATGCAGTATGCATTCTGCTCCCATGAAAATTCACACCAAAAAAGCCTGTTTATGAGCATCTTTCATCCCTATATCACCACCATTGTTTTCATTCTACGGTTGGTCCTTTCATTATAAGATTGGTCATGTAGAAATAGAGCAACAAATATATTTTTCTTAACTGTCCCAACATCTCAAAGATGCAGTTTATCTATGTATCACTCACTCCCATCTGGTTGCGTCATTCACTTGCCTAGAATTCTTATGGTCCCACCTGTTTCAGAGCTGCACTGTCCACTTTGGTAGCCACTAGCCATGTCTGTCTACTTAAATTCATTTTAACTCATTAAAATTAAAGTCCCTCCATTGCACTCACATTTCAAGTGTTCAGTAGCCACGCATGGCAATCATATTGGAGAACATGAATATCAAACATTTTCAAGATCACAGAAAGTGCTCTTAAACCTCATTGCTCTGTAGGATGCTATTCGAAATCTCTGACAAAACAATCAGGGCCCTTAACAGCCTGGTCCCATCTGCTTTCTTACTCTCCTCTCTGGCCTCTCCTACATGGGCCCCTAAACCACCACTTATACTGATGTGGCTGGGATGTGTCCCTTCTACTTTCCACCCTCACTACCTGATGAATTGCTAGCTATCCTTCAAGATTCATGTTAAATATAACCTCTCTGCAGCTTTCCAACCCACCTTCCCTCAACCCAAAGCTACAAGGTTAATTGGTATCTTATGAGTAATTCCATTGCTGTTGATTTTTTATAAACATACTTTATAATATTTAATATTAATCTGTCTTTCAAAATTACTTGAAATAATTATTTTCAAAATTAGTTATTTTTTATTAAAATATCACCATACAAAGGCCACTCATACCATTACTGGAGTAGTGGTTTTGAGTCAGTATTCATTCTGATCCCATGAATGTTCACACTGAATTATTTATTCCAACCTAGTTTGAAATGCAGTTCTCAAAAAAAAAAAAAATCCTTTGTCTTCAGAGTCAGAGTGGAAGAAAGAGAACTGAGCTGGAGAACAGGAATCCTAGGGTCGCATCCTGGCGCTGACCCAACTAGCTGCATGAGCTTGGGTGAGGCACTAAACCTCTCAGTTTTCTCACTTATCAAATAAAGGCCTGGAGCTGGTAATCTCTGAGTTCTTGCAGGACCTACATCAGAGCAGGGAGTCCATGGGAGGGTGGTGGACAGCACAGGGGAGTAATATTGGGGGACCAGGACTCTTTACCCTTAATTATGAAGTGTCAGGAAGCCAGATCTAAACTTCTGCTTCTCCCTCGACTCTTACCAAGGGGAATAACAGCAAAGACCATGGCTTCCGTGAAAGACAGCCCTCTGCCCCCTGTATCTACCTTAAGGTTGGCCTCTCAGACTTGCTCTGTTTGTGATGAACTTTCAAGTCCTATAATTCCAGATATCAAAAAGTACTTAAAGATTCAAGATAACATTAAATAAATCAGATGTCATTAATGCCCTAAATCAATGTATGGCCTTCTCCTGAGATGTTCGGGGCTCAGTTCAAACTTCATCTTCTCAGAAAGGCTTTCTCTAATTGTGCACCAAGCCCAATCATTCCCTTCACACTACCTCATTTTGTGTTCTTCATAGCATGTATAACCTGAAGTTAGCGTTCTTCTTGTTTCATTGTCTATCATGTGCCCATACACACAGTAAACTATAAACACCATCAAACTAAGCTATCTCTGCCTTGTTGGCCGTGGTTTCCCTAGCCCCTAGAATAATGGCCAGCCATGAAAACACAAAATATTTGGTGACTAGTTCATGAGTAAATGAGGTCAGCAATGCTATGTCAGAATCATGCCTCCAGTATAACCACATTTTGTGTCTTAAGCCTCTCACTATTCCTGTGGTTGCCCTTCAGCAAGGGGTAGCCTATGAGACAATCTCTCTACTGCCCTGAGCTTGCTCTCTGATAAATTAATGTGGCTACATTCTCATATGTTTCAATAAAAAAGCTTTCTTGCTTTGGCACATTCTTTACACTTTGCCGTGTCTTTAGTAGGGCATCACTGAAGGTGACTAGCTTGCATCTCACCTTCACTAGGAATACCAGGGTGCAGGAGTTGGATCCTGCTCTCCCTCCCTCTCTCCCTGTGTGTCTCGGAGTAGCTACATATATATAAGACAAAACTTTGCACCTCTGACTACATACCCAGAGGAAAGTGAGACAACCAAGAGCAGGGAAGGCAGAGACCTAGATAGCTCCAGGGACCTCAGTGGTACCCAAGTTGTATCAATCAGATTTTTTTTACCAAGGTAGAATGGAAAGAGACAGAGACCATGGGTCATGAATCTCTAGAAAACATCAAAAAACACTTATAGAATTGCTCTTTTTGAATACAGCATATAATACACATGACCCACAAAAAAATATTTTTAATTAAAAATAAATATTTCCTGATATTTAAAAAGAACTGTTCTTTTTGCGATTTGTTTTTTCCATTATTCCTTTAGATTTGTGAGATAAGAGTTCTTTCAATAGGTTTCTATAGCTTGTAATCAAAGGAACATTAACTGATACAAGCTGAGATCACTCCTTTCCACTCTGCACCACATTCTGTTACTTAACATTCTGCCTGGAAGATGCCACTGTAACAGTATGGACACCTAGTCATGGCCAAATAAACTTTAACATTGATCAAAGTGGACTGTGCATAGTGAAGCACAGAAACAAGGTGAAAACTACCAACCCAGAAGAGCCCGTGATGCTAGGAAAATGGGACAAAACCAAAATGATCCAGTTCTATAGGAGTAGCAGTGAAGCCCTAAATTAATGTTATAATTCTCTACCATCAGCTAAGTGGAACTGGAACGATCTGACTTCTTGGCAATGCGAATGGAAAAGACCTGAGAATTTCAGCTGAGTCTAAATTCAGCATTTAAATTTCAGCTAACACAATATAAGCACAAAATGATGAGCATCAATACATTGATAAAGTTTCCAGATCATCGTAGGCAATAATGATTCTGTGGCCTGGATGGATTAAATACATGTCTAAATCAGTTGTCATTTTATAAGAAAGACACTGACTAGAGACCAGCGAGGGGCAACCTCAAAAGTGAAGAGAGATGTATAAAACATGTGACATGAGGAACAATTAGCTGAACTGGGGATGTTTGGTTTAAGGACAGAAAGGCTTAAGAGAGTTTAACTAACTGCTTCTTTGTATATTTAAAGAACAGGTTCACGAAAGGAAGCCCTCGTTGTAATGCTAGTAGACAGAGGTAGGAGCAGAAGAAAATTACAAGGAGGTAGAATTCAATCTAAAGAATAGCTTTCTATCAGAATTCTCCACCAACCAAGAGTGGCCTGCCCTCCCTATAATTATTCTCAAAATGGCTAAATGTTTCAGGATATTTTAGAAAGTGTCTGCATGGGATGGATGAGAGGAATTAGATGCCATCCCATTTCCTTCCAACAGTAAAATGTGGTGTTTCTTGCGCGGATCGTATCCCTCACTGTGTGGGTGAGTTCAACAAGTAAGTTAGTTTCTTTTGGGTTTTTCAGCCTTACCCATAAGGAGACTAAATTAGAAGGCCTTAACATCCCTTGTGTTGCAAAATTCTATAATTTACAACGAAAAGGGAATAGGACATCTGAAGTGGAGGAAGGGTAGACTTAGAGAGTAGGGAACTTGAGAGAAGAAAGAAACAGGTTTGCAATTAGAGGAAACAGACTGAAGAAAGACCAGAGGAAAGAAATGCTTGCAAGTGGGAAGAAAAAGTGTAAACAGAGTCACGTATTAAGAGAAGGAAAAAAAAATTTTAAAAAGAGAAAGGTCAAAAGAGAACAGAGGTTCTGGCTTTCCCCAGCCTTTCCAGCCTTGTTAATAGCTCCATCTCCACTTTCTTCATTGTTCAGCTATTTTGATAAATTTCAACTGACATTAACATAAAACATGTCTTTAGTATCATAGTTTTAACTTCCAATTCAATTTTATTTCTGAAGGCATATTTTTTCCAAACAAGGATTTTTCTGAAACCCATTGCATTTTCCCTTTATATTTATCACATATTAAAGGATTCCAGGAGCCCCCAAATTTCCCATTTCTATTGCTGCTTCCATTTGGTATGCTGAAGGCACTTCCTCACCATTCGTTATGAATGAGCTACAACAGTATTGCAACAGCACTCGGCAAACAGCTCCTGACTTTCAGGTGTCGTTACATGCAAGTTAAACTAAATGGATGAATTTTTAGCAGGAATAATGTAGTTCATGTTGACATTATTCACAGCTTTCGCAAGAAGACAGGTATTAATCAGACAACACTCATGTCGGTCTCAGTATATAAATATTTGGGCGTCTGGCTAAACAGTGCCCTAACCTTTAAAAGGCATATAGACCTTATGCTTTAAATAGGATCATCAGTATAAAGGGCAATTTAGGACAAATAAAGGGAAGAATTTCTTTACACAGGAGAATGGATGTATATGGAACCCATTAGCTAAAGAGTTTGAACAGCATACAAATAAAAATAAGTCCCCAAGAAGAATTTAGGTAAATCACAAAGTTCTGTGCATTCTTTCTTCAAAATCACTCATGTATATATCTCTTCCCTCTATTTCTACTGTCCCCACCTTGGAAACTTTGGAATAAAATAAGTAAAAAAAATACAGAGGCTCAGTTCTCGTTTCTGGAAGCTTATAAGCTAGTAGCGGGATATGGTTCACAAGAGATGAGTAGGAAACATACAGGCACATGTTAGATGTTTGATGAACAGATCAACAGTGGTTGCTTCAGAAATTGACATAACAGGACCAATTCTCAGAGCAGAAAGATTTCCTGGAAAAGGAGGAATTTGATGTGGCCATCGTGCGTGGGCTGGGCATAGACAAACAGGCCAGACCCCCAGAGGCCGACAGGAAGGGGTCAAGGGTATGACACAGTTTTGATAAATCAGCTTGTCTGCATGTGAGGAAGCTTCACATAGGAGGGAAGGAAGTGATACCTTTAGGAACCAGATATTTAAATCAGACTGTAGCATTGAGACCATTCCGTAGAAGGTAAGAAACCCTGGCAAGTGTCTGAGCAAGAAGTTCTGAAGAAGTTATAAGAACCCAAGTTGACAGCAATGATTGTGAACAAAAAGGAAGAAACAAATCTGTAGGATGCTCTGCTCTTGCCGTCTGCACACTCCTGCTGGATTCATCTTCCCGGATCATCTGCTCATCTTCCCCCTGAAAGTCCTCATTGCCTCCCACACAAAATCCAACCCCATCTCCCCCTTCCCCGCCTCCTTCCCTTCCTCTTCCACCACGCTCGGCGGTCTTGCACAGTTCTAATCACAAAACTATTTGCCACTTATGACAGGACCTTCCACAGCTTTCAACCAGTCGGTTCAGTATTTCTAGCATATGTGCACAGCATTATTAACAAACACTTATAGGTCACACACTAAACTCAGTGCTAGATGTGAAAATGAAAGGATGATAAACTAGAGCACTGCCCTGAAGACCCGCAGCCTAATGGAAGACCCTTTCCACTCACTGCTTTTTGCCTAAATCCTACCCATTCATCCAGGAGAATCTTGTGTCCACGTCTTGTCCAGGGTCATCAGTGATCACTTCTGCCCATAACAGACTCCTTTACTCTGAACTCATCTGTGCTTATAACCTCTCCCATTCATTTATAATTATCATTCATCATTCATAATTTTCTCAAAAAGTTGTCATTTTTTTTTCTAAACAAGGTTAGCCTTTACAATTGATTTTGCTCCTGGTGTCTGCCCCTGGAATTTGCATATGCTATCATCAAAAGACAGAAGAGTACAGATATACAGCAGCACATACTTTAAGGGCACAGATTTCTCCTATTTTTATAAGCTTTCGATTAACCCTGATCTTATTTATACATACAAAAACACAAATCATCATAACTTCCCTGAATCACAATTTGGGAATACATCTCTATGAATGATTTACCTTTCAGTTTTGCCTTCAACTAATTTTAATAACAAGTCTTTCCCTCCAAATCTGACTTGCTTCTGTAGGTCAAGGACTTACTGGTCAAACCCCAATCTCCAAGGGCTCCTACTGGCCAAATCACCTTGCCCACTTGCCAGGTACCTTGTCATAGTTTCTCACACTAAAAGGATAAAAGGTCTCAGTTGCTCCAAATCCCCAGCACAGACAGCAACAGGTGATCAGTAGCCATCAGCTGAATAATTATAAGATTAATTTATAGGTGGGTGTTAATTTCATTCTTGTTACTAAAAGAGAAAGACATCTGTAATGTCCATATGTGCTAAGAGAATATCTTCAGAGTGCTTCAGACTCACACTTCATAAAGTAGAGGGCATAACCAGTTATTGGACTGATGGAGAATTGTTCTTTCTCGTATTTTGCAGAGACCTTGTGATAGGAGTCTCCAACATGGGGCTTGAGAGTGTGCCCATTGAAGTGAGGGCACCAGTGGCTCTCCACAGACTCGGGCCTTCCAGACCACCCACCTGTGGGTCTGCTAAACTTAAGTGGCCTGTTTGGCCACCATTCTTGTTACCTGTATTTCTGCACTTCTATTCAAGGTCAGAACTGCCCAGTCAATCAGTTATATCCAAACCTTAAAAGGTGCCTTTCAGGGGCCTCCCTGGTGGCGCAACAAGTTAAGCACAGCACTATGAAGCTATCCATGAGCCACTGAAGCACAAGTTCGATCCCCGGCCAGGGAGCTTCCCACATGGAGCAGCAGACCTCTCCTGCCTTGCCCGCTGCTCCCCTCAGCAGTGTGTTTCTGTCTGTCTGCCTGTTCTGCTCCCCACTCTGTCTCTGGTGAACCTTCTCGGCGCCCCACGCCTCTGGTCTGTACCACAGCTTGTATGCATAAATAAATAAATCTTTAAAATAATAATAATAATAGCATGTAACGATGAATTCAAAGCCCTAGTATCAGAAAAGAGTTGAAGCAAGAGGAAGAAAATGTAAAAAAAGTCACCTCCTACTTACCAGAAATTTCTCCATGTTTGCGCACAAAGATGGGGCTAAACTTACCATGCCCATACTTAAGCAAAAAATGCATGGCTACCCTCACTCTGCTTCCCATAATGCAAAAGCTGATAGCCAAAAGGAATAACTTCCAAGACCCAAAAGAAAGCTATACACATAAAGTATGCGATGTCATTAAGTTATATATCCTTTAATGCGTAGAAACAACATAAGACAGAGTAGGTGAATGTACCTAACAACACTAGAGGCTCCAACAAGAAAATTTATTGGGCAGCCTCAGAGTGCAGAGATGGAGAAAAACAGTGCCAACCTCAGGCGGGATTTGGGATTCAGATCCATGGCATATGTGTATCAAGGAAATGGGAGCTACTGGAATTATGGAGCTATAATTCCATCAAAGGACCCCGAGGACTGCGTAAACTGCTTGAGCCCACAGAAATTACTACCCCATATTTCAGTCACCTGTGGTTTGTTCTGTGAGTAATTTCCTGGCTGCCTCCGTGCAGTCTGTCATGTCAAACTTCAAACATTGGCTATTTCTCTGCAATTTGCTTTGTCTTTTTATGGAGAATTTGCCCATTCCTGTCACTGACCTTTACTGCGCATTTACTACATGTGTCTGGCTATGGGGAGAAGTGAACTGTGGCTTCTCCTTTGGGCCTCTAACTGCTACAGGTTTTCACCTTGAAAGTTGCCAACACTGGAAATCAGACCTCATAGCTATGTCCAACTAGAGAGCCCTGCCAGGAAGTAAATGCCCGTCAGCAAAAACAACAAAACAGATGTGTAGTAGGGATACAACCTGGGGTGCCCAGAGTGTTCCATCCTTGGAATTCTGTCTATGCAGTTTCCCAGGACATGGGGAAAGGCTGCTGCATGGTGACCTGGGAAGCAGCTTTTAAGGATGTTATGCGGCAACCAAGTACAGGGCAGGTAGGGGCAGGGGAGGTAAGGGGGGGCTACACTGGGAGACTAGCAGGCATCCTAGCCCCCAGCAAATCTTTACTCTTTCTCTCTGGACCCTCTCTGGCGTTCTCTTATAGTCTCTTCCTCTCATAGCTGTCACTTGTCCTCTAGTAGCCATTGTTGTTCTCTCATCTCTGAGCGACGCTGCTCTTATAGCCTCAGCCTCCAGGCTCAGGTGTGCCCACTCACACGACCCACACCACACTCCAGGTGTCCACCATCAGGCATGTGTGCCCGAGCCCACACTCCCAAGTGCCTCCTGCATTCAAGGCTTCAGGTGAAAGCCACAGAGACTCGTGGCATAAAGGCCTGACCAATTCACTTACCCTTACAAAGGAGAAAGGCGTTCACTTGACTGATATCAAGACATAAAGCATATACACCCATAAACCTGCCACTGAGAAGCTAGGATGATGCCACTGGGTAAAACCTCATCCTCCCCCTTCCACAGAGGCAGTCCATGTTCGTCTTAATCCTCTCAGCACCTCTCTTGCATCCTTTGCCTTGTCTGTGCTGTCACTTTTTACCTGTACAGCTGGTGGCAGTGTCCTTGATAGTGAGTCAGTTCAGAAGAACGAAGACAGAGCAATACCTTAAGGTAATAGAATTCAAGGCCATGAGGTTTGTGGACCACCCTTTCTTAGATATCTAAGCATCCGAAAGTCATTTTAACCAAAAAAAAGACATTTCTTCCTTGCTATGCTAGAGAGAAGACACATCTGCAAGTGTCATAACTTAGAAAAGTAAATTGACCCTCAGGACTGCAGAAGAGGCAGGTAGCATCACTGCCTAGTAGTGGTTGTCAGGAGACACGACGTGACAGACTCATAGCTGGGTAGTTCTGGAGTGTGGTGTGTGAGGATGGGAAAGGCAGCGATGGGAAACAGGGCAGGGTGGATGCAGGTTCCAGGTCACAAAAAGGCCCATGTGCCAGCATTTTATCTTGAAATCTATAGAAGCAACATGGGAAGATGTTGCCTGTTTGAGTATTTAGCCTCTCTTTGCCTTGCTTCCTCATCTGCAAAGTAGATACGGCGGTAGAGATGATGGTTGTGATGGTGGTGGTGATGATGGTGGTGAGGATGATAATGAGGGTGTCAGTGATCATGCCTATCTCACAGGGCTCTTCAGAGGATTAAATGAGCTAATAGGTGTAGGTGGCCAAAAATCCAGGGCTTGACACATAGTAGGTGATGTGTAATGTTAGCTATTACTAGTTGATTTGGTCAGTAAATTCTTCTTTTCAGCACTATGCGAGCACCACATGGCATCAGTGTTTATAGAGACGTGATACTCAACCTCAGGCCATGATGGAGGTACCTTAAAGACCAACCTGGAAGAACCCTCATTTTGTATATGAGGGTAATAAGTGAAAGGCCCACAGAGCTAGTCACTGACAGTACCTTAGAGACAACTAGACAGTATACAAGTGCAAATGCTGATAATTTTTAGTCTCTCTCCAGCCCATTTGTTTCCACAATGCCTTCAGGAGTGTGGCTTTACTACACCCCTATTGAAAGTTCCAGTCCTGCATCTCTTGTTCTTAAATCCAGTGTGGCTAAAACCAAATGCACTTTTTTCCAAAACCAGTTTCTCCTCCTTTCTCCTACCTCTGACAGCAACATCACCATGTCCCCAACCTCTCAGTGTTACCTTCATCTCCCTCCCCTCACCTCGTGCTACCCACAACCAAGAGTCTCAGAGGTCCTTTGTATATGCTGGTTGTTATATCTCTTTCCAACTCCCAGTGCACCTCCCTCCCCAC